>JAPCXC010000072.1:0-14479 GCA_027243985.1 Cryptosporidium canis | reverse complement strand
ATATATATATATGCTTGACTAGCTTCTGCTCGTCTGTGCTTGCTTTTGTTACCTGCACTTGGAGGGGCTCCTCCCCTTGGACTCTGTTGCCGGGTTAGTGCATGCGGGGCCCGCCCAATGCCGGTACGCGGGCTCTGCATTTGCATGCAGACTTGCATGCGGGCTGGTGGGGATAGTTGGGTAGTGGGTAGACTGGCCTCCGCATACTAAACAGTTTGAGGAAGGTGGAATAAATTATAAGAAAGAGGGGTGTGGTGTAGGAGAGGACGAGTCCATTAGTTTGCAAAAATTGAGTAGTTTTCAGGGATATAAAGTGAAAAGATGGGCAAGAGGAGCAAGGAAGAGGGCAGTGGCTTGGAGGATGATGAACAGGGTCTGGATGGCACACAGCAGAGCAGGGCTGATGGGGACGGCTCGGAGGTGAAGCCTCAGGGTAGGCCGGCCCGAAACTCGAGGAAGGTGGTAAAGTACACTGACTTTGAGGACGAGGATGACGAGTTTGATGATTTTGAGAGCGACTTTGACGATTTGGGTGACCTTGTGGAGGAGGAGGATGGGGAGGAGAGCGACAGAGAGGACGAAGACTTGAATTTAGAGGACGAGGATTGTGAGATGAGCAAGAAGAGCAAGAAGGGGGCGACAAAGAAGAAGGGGGACGCGTCCGGTGCCAAGCAGACTAAGACAAAGAAGGCAGCAAAGGAGGCAGTGGAGGAGGACTTTGATTCGGATGAGGAGCGGGGGGCAAAGGCCTCAAAAAAGAAGAAGCTGACTGCCCCCAAGAACCTGAGCAAGAGAATCATTGCAAGCTCTGGGGGCGGGGGGGGCGGAGCCGGGGATGCAATCTTCAGCTACATGAAGGAGCAGAATCGTCCATATTCCGTCCAGAATGTGGTTGACAATCTACATAACGTGTACTCCAAGAGACAGGTTACAGACGAAATGGATCGACTAGCTGCGGAGGGCAAATTTGTTTGCAAGGAGTACGGCAAGCAAAAGGTGTACTTGGTGGACCAAAGCGACTGTAAGGAGCTAAACAAGGAGGAGATGGAGGCACTGGACAAGATGATCTCTGCCAGCGAGTCAGAACTGAATGATTTGGAGGCAAAGCTGAAGCAATTAAAGCAGGAGACTAGGCATATTAGCGTACCATTGCCAATAGAAGTATTGGAGGAGAGGATAGGTCAGGAGAGTCTAAAGGTAAGTTGGGCATGTGGCCATGTGCGTTTCTCTTTAGCTGGAGACTTTTTGACTTTCACAACGTCTTTGCTCGCAGAATGAGTCACTTAGAGAGGAGATTTCGAGGAAGGAGAAGCTCTTGGATGGGGATTGCGAGGTGGTTCCTGTCGAGAAATTGAAGGAGCTGAAGAACACACTCCTCAAGAAGCAGGTAGGTTCTTTCAGGGCTGTGGTTTCCAGCGTCTATAACTCAAATTTAGGCAAAGCTAAAAAGCCTCAAATCCACATGTAAGTCCGTACTGGACACATTTTCAGAGTCCATGGAGAAAAAGGTACGTTTCAAGACGCATCCACCCGGTGCAGGGAGGGTCTAGCATCAGTCAATCAAACCGGACTCACCCCACAATCTGTAGGTATCTGACTTAATGGAAGAAATTGGGATTGATAATGTTTAAAATGGTCAGCAAGAAACCTCTTTATTTGGGCCCCCACACTTTTGGCGCCATATTGGCAGAAATTTTAATGATTAAAAAGTAAATACAGGGAGCAGTCTAGCAGGAGGCTGAGAATACTATTGATTAAGGTTCGAAGCCCGGGAATCATTCAGTTGTGGGTTTGTACGGGTGGACATTTTCCCCAGATAGGCGAGTGGAGAGATGGTGGCTTATTCCGGGATTTGAGTGTAGTTAAATGATAGAGAGCGTTGGTATTGGTCGGCTAAGTTGTTTATATATATATATTTGCATGCAGGGAGTTGATAGGCGGGTGGTCTGCTAGTTTACATGATGAATTCGGGTCTATGGGGTGGCAAGACTTTTCTGCTGAGTGGATTTGATGATAGAGGCGAATATGTTATGATCAAGGACAAGTATATTGAGAGTAACGGAGGCAGGGTGTTGGAGGAGGCTGAGAGCATAAGGGATGATGACGTCGACTACTTGGTTTGCAATTACTCTGTTGGATACAGACACAGGATTTCGAGCATAGACTATAATAAGCTGAGAACTCCATTTTGGGTCTGGTTATCAGTCCATGATGAGTGGAATTATGCATTGGAGTGGCATCCTTTCTTCAGGCCGAATGGCAAATTTGCATACGGCATCTTGAGCGGGTTTAATATATGTCTGAGAGGGTATAGTGTGGCAGTAACGGGGCTTGATGATAGAGAAGAGAGTCCAAGATACATACGTAAGTTGAGTGACGTTGGAATTTTAGCTTCGTTTATAGAAACACAGATGGGGGGGAGGGTGGTTTTTGATAGGGAGCATTTGACCAACAGAGAGGAGGGCATTGTTAGTAGTGGGAGCAGTGACGAGTCGAGCAAAGTTAAGAGTGGGGGTGGAACGAATTTGACTATAGTTTGTGACGGGGAAATGGATGACCCGGGGGTATTGGCGAGCGGGGACGGGGGATTTCAGACGGTGGTGAGCTTGGACTGGCTATTTGACTGCTATGATGAGGGGAGGGTGCTGAGCTATAAGAAGTACGGCCTCCAGAGCAGCAGGGGGGAGCCGATGGAGTCATCTGTGGTAGAGAGTGAGGCGGAGAATGGTGGCTGCAGGTATAGAGTCATAGTGTCTCACCAGGTCTTTTTGAGGCATCGCGATGTATATGATACGCTGGAGAGGATATATAGTGATGATGGAGACATAGAGATTGGACGTCCAAGTAGGGAGGTGATCAAATATATTGAGAGTCAAGAATGCAGTAGCGAGACAAAGACAGGGCAAGCCAATACGCGTTTGGTCCTGATATTTAATGACTCATTGGAGGAGCAGGACTTTTGGTTTGACTTGCTGAATACATTGGAGGAGAGTGCGATTCTTAACATCCAGCTGCTTTCCAGGGAAAAGAGGGACCGAATTCTGGGGCATCTTCAGAGAATCCGGGTAGTAAATGATCCAGAGGACTTGTTTTGTGAGTTTCCAGAATCTGGAGAGATCACGCCTGTAATAGGCCGACTAGGATCTGTGATCGGATATTCAGTTCCATCTTATATCAGCGATCTACTCGTCTCCGAAACTAGTGGGTTTCTGGACACTGTTTTAAAGTTCACAGACCTGGAGAACATTACCGGCCTGAATAGCTTTGTGGAGTATTCTAACGACAATCCAACAGATATTGTACACTTGAGCAGACTCCATGCTATCAATAGATTTGATTCTTTTGAAAAGGAGTATACCTCCAGCAAGCTCGGCTAGTTCTCAGGCGCTCAGCGTTAGTCTATGTCGAGGTCACTGTGCCCCGATAGCTCTATCTTTCTTTCCTTTTACTCTTCTTTTATGTTTATTCCCCATGTTTGGCTTTATTTCAATCATTTTTCCTCAATTTCCCAAGATCCTAGTCTGCCACGTCTGACGTGTCCTTTCCATCTCTAGTTTTCATCACCATTAATAATTATTACGATTTTTTTCCTCTTCCTCTAAATTTTATTAATAATTATTACGAATAAATTACGTGTTTTTTTTTCCTCTTGTAGTATATTTTGATACCGGTGATTTATTTAATACGTGTCAAATTGCATGCATGCAATAATTGATCAATGTGGAAAAAAAAAATTCGTGTAGACAAATTATTTTTTTATTCATCAAAAAATGCATAGAGGAGAAAATTAGTTTTCTCATTTTTTGTGTATTAATTGAAATTTTCATTTTTTTAAAGCCTAGATAGATTTATTTAGGTTTTAATACAAAGACCCACACAGTAATTCAGGGTTGTTCCTCGGCTTATAATAACCCTAAGTTGTGTTGTACAGTAAGACAGGCAAGCTCCTAAATCAGGTTCTTCAAGTCAAGTACAGCTTGTGCGTGCAGTAAAGATATTGCTGATATTATTCATAGTTATCATTATATTTGTAGTTTCAGTTTTGACGGAAGACGAGATCAACGCTTTGGAGGCAGTATAAAGTAGGTAATCTCTTTCTTTTTTCTCAGCTGAACAAGAATGGTAAAGCTCACACTCAAGAGGGCAGCGGTGTTTATCGTCGCTTTGGTATGTTTTGTGGATCTGGTCAAGTCCCAAAAGGATGAGAAGCCCGAGGTTAGGTCACTTGGTCACAAAAGAGGCGTAGTTGCAGAACAAACAGTTTTTGTGGATCGTCCATATTTCGTGGAGCAGCCTATTTATTATCCATATCCATATGCATATGCATATCCTTACTCATATCAATATCCATATGGAGTACCTGGATATCCTTATAATTATTCATATACATATACCAGAACGACTTCAAGGCCAGGAGGTGTTGTGACTCAGTCGCCAGTTGGTTATGCTGCACCATTGCCGTACGCCCCATTGCCTCCTCCGTATTTGAGATATTTGGGTAACGACACTTCCATAATTCGCGATGAAGGGCTGGAGGCTAGTCCTGTCCAGTTGGGAAACAAAACCCAAGTGGAGTTGATTTCACAGTCTAATAATTCAATCAACGAGTGGTCTGATCAAAAGGATAGAGCAGTTTCTGATAAATTCCCAGCAATTTCCGGGTTAGATGGGGTGGATTTGGCTGAAAGTGCCGATATGAGCGTAAATCCATCACACAATGAGACATCTCAAGTGGATTCGGCTGACGTCATCTACTACAGAAACTCCTCCAACTTGAGAGTATTAGCAAGGAAAGGTCTATTGGAGCGTGTGGAGGAGAAGGTGAGCGATGTTTTAGATGGCATGAAGAAGAGAATCAACGGGGACGACGGATCCAAGCAAGTAGAGGAAGATCCTAGGGATGGAGATACTAGTCATTTGAGTGGTAACGGAACCACCAAGCACGACAAAAAGACTCCCAATGGAAACAAGATCATCAAGCAGGTATTTAATACGATCGAGGATATCGTCTCCAATACATTTTCAGGTTAAAGTGACTCCAGTATTTCCACTTAATCTGTTTGGTTGGTGGCGGTGTGAGGAGACCTGGCGGCTCCGCCAGCAGACTTGGCTTTTTGATTTTGTTTCTTCCTTCAAGAACTGGAGATATGTATATGTATATATGTATTTATATACATATACATAATTGTTCCAAGTATCTGTAAATGGCAGTAAACAGTGGGGTTTTGGTGGAGAAGAAGAAGAAGAGTTGAGTAAATACCTGAATGGTATGGTAAATAATATCAGGTATCTATAATAAAGATGGATTTGGTGTTCTATATGGTAATAGTGGACACAAATTATATATTTATTTGTAAGTATCAGCTCTTTTTTTCCTTCCACCTTTCTTTTCTTTTTTTTTATATATATATTTATAAATATTAGGTTATAGAGTAGATTTTAGGGTTTATATAGGTTTTTGGTGGTGAGGGGTACCGGGGTGGTATAGAAAAGAGATCAGAGAAAGGGTATGGCGGGCGGATGGGTGTGAGAGTGTGAGAGTGTGGGGGGCGGGGGTGAGGAGAATTTTGGGGTTTTTAGGGTTTTAGGTTTTTGAAGAGAGAGAAAGTTAAGAGGATAGAAAGTGAGCTTTAGAGGAATCAGAGAATGGTGTTAGTTGGAGATTTCAATAAGGAGATAGTGGGGTTATTTAAGTCCAAGTATCCAACAGAGAAGGACAAGCTGTTGGAGTTGAATCTCTCAAGCAGTAGTAAGAATCCGTCATGTAGTTACAGCGTGTCATCTTTGTTTGGGGGATGTGGGAGTAAGGTAGGGAATTACGAGGAGAGTGTGGGTTGTTGTAGTGGAGGAAAGGCAGGAGGTGGAGGTTGTTGTGGTAGTGGCAATGACAATGGCAATGGCAATAAGTTGTTTTCATTGGATGGTAGTTCGATACTGAAGTGGAATGTTTTTTCGGCTCAGTTGGAGACAAAAATGGATATGAGTGGTCTTGCTATATTGGAGGCAAGGACTTTGCCATATTATGGGTTGAGTTTGTCGTCCAAATATGAGAGGTTTTCAAAGAGTTCTGGGTTGGGTACTTTGGAGATTGGTGGGGATATTCAGAGGGAGTGTTTTCAGTCAAGGTTTAGGGTTTCTCCTTCGATTGAATCTTTGGGGTGCGTGAATAGATTGAATAAGGAGAACAAGAGCAGTATTGGGATGATGCTGAGCAATACGGTGACTTGGAGGCCATTTTCCGGACGGAACACACTAAGTTTGGGTGGGATGGTGTCATCATCCAATGTAAACTTGCCCTATAGCAAGAATTCGATCAGGGTAATGATGGGATTAATGTTGAGAGGACCATTATGCATGAATAATTCAAAGGATTTGGGCTTGTCGATAGCTGGGGGCGAGAGGAGGCAAAAAAGAGACCATTGTGGATCACGCTTTAGTCTGGCCGGTATCGGAAGCATGGGTGAGGGTGAGAGCTCTGCCAAGAGCAGAGCCGAGGCGGAGAGCTCTGCCAACTACATTTTATCAGTTCAGACAAACACAAACAACCACAACAACAGGATTTCAGGCTTTACCGGCGGATTGTTTCTGAATAACATGTTTAAGAATAGCCTTGCCCTGGGCATGCTAGTCTCCTATAACATGACAGTCTCTCCTAACTCAATAACAAGCAGCACTGGGGGCGAGAAGATGATGACCAGCAGTAATACCAGTACCAGTAACAATGGCATGGGGGGGATGGCCGGAGCAGGCCAGACCGAGCACGGACCACTGGCCAAGACAGATTTCGGCGGGATTTCCAGGATTTCAGAACGGGTCCAATACACTGTGGGAGGGAAGATTTCGTTTGGCTCCATGGACGGGAGGTGTAGGATGTTCGGCAGAGAGGCGTCTTCTGACTTGAGTTCAGAGGAGGAGGGCATGAAGAGCACTGATTTGAGGTTTAAGGTGATGAATAATTTCAGAATGGCCTACTCCTTGACATATAGGTTCACTAGAAATGTGTCGGCCACCTTTGGCGCTCAGGTGGATCCGAGGAGGTGGGAGAACCCAGACTCAGTAAAGTATGGTTTCGTATTAGATATGAGTGCTTGAGACGGAGCAGGGGTGGTGGAGTGCCTGTCTGTGTGACCAGAACGATAACGTCTCCAATAGTTTAGTAGAAGATGATATGGGAATGGGATAAAAAGATGGGAACATAGTTCTAGGCAGCACATTAATACATAAAATAAAATGTGTATCTCTCTCTCCCTTTTTTTTAGCCTGTTTTAGTCCTAGTCCTAGTCGAACAAAATATACTAGATTTTGGCCACATGGAATGCATGCATGCATGCGCCGCGGTTTGGCGGGCAAGTGTGGGGTGTCACGGGGAGGAGAGCTAGGGGTCAGATTCGGAGAGTATTTGGTTGGGTGGATGGATTGAGTGGTGGTGTATTTGGTGTGGACTAGGGCTTGAGATGAAGTATGGGTTTTGAGGTAGGTCTTGGAGTGGTGTGTTGGTGTTGTTATTATTTTGCATTCGGATTGGATGATTTGGGTAGGAGAAGGTAGGAGGGGAGGCGAGTGAAGACGGGAGCGAGTGGAGAGAGGTGGAGTCAGCGTGGAGCAGTTCGTAGTCATGTATTTGTGGTTGTCTGGCAGGGATGAAGGGGGATGGGCTGGTTTTATTCCAGATTGGATAAGTGGTGGGGTGCGGGGATGATGTATGGTTGGAGTGTTGAGGAGAAGGGATTTGGGGGCTCGGGAAAGGACTAATGTCAGGTATTTGACTTGGATTTGGATGGATTCCATCTCTTCTCATTGCTTGTGCGGAGCGGAGCTCTTCAATGTCTAGGTCGCCATCCGAATAAGGGTTGGATGCAAACGGAGAGAGTATTCTGGCTCTAGTGTCGGAGGGGTCTCTGACTCCTCCTCCGTGTGGGAACTGTTCCTGGAGAGCTTTTCTCGGATTGAGATTGGGATTGGGCTTGAGCTGAGGCTCCAGGAGGATTTTCGGAGGTGGGCTTGGCCGGATTCCGGGGCCGGGCTTGGCAACTGGAGTGAAGAGTGACGAGTCGGAGTCAGTCTCTGACGAGGAGAAGAGTCTGTTAACATATTCGCGGCTAAGGGAGGGTTGCTCCTTTGAGTCCTCCAGTCCCTCCGACTCCCCGTCCCTGACTAGTTCTTCTTGTGCTCTTGTTGGACTGTCAAGGTCACTGCCGCTGGAGGAGAAGATGTCCATGAATCCGATCTCGCTCTTGTCTTCATATCTCGGTTCTTCTCTGAAGAGTGAGGAGGCGGACAGCCGGAGGGGGGTCTGCGGGGAGATCTCATTCCTCTCTGACAAATGGGGATCGGAGTTAAGGTAGGTTTTCTCCAGGTCTGAGCCGGACTCTGGGTCGTCTCCCTCCTTCATGCCTCCAGAGTTCCAGAAAGAGATGATTGAATTCTTAAGGGATCTGTGCTCGATCACCTTGAGCTTCCAGGAGTAGAATATCCGAAACTTTATCAAGTTATTGTGGCTAGTTTCTATAATGTTTGTAATCTTTTCGAAGCGGGAATTCCTTGTCTTTCTATAGTATATGAAGAACCTCCAGAGCTTAAAGCATGTCATCTTCAGGCTCCTGCTCCTGCTCTCCAGGTAAGTCCACACCCTTGCTCTCTGATCTCTTAATCTGAGTGTCAGTCTCCTCCACTCGTAGAAATAGCCCACCAGTCTCCCCCTGTAGATGACAACTTCCTGGTAAAACCTCTCAGCCTGCTCCTTTTTCATCCGCAGACTCCTTGTCATCCTCAGCCACCCACCCATCCTCTCCTCCTGCACCCTCCGTCTCACTCTGCTGTACAAGCCAAGAAGCCCACTCTTTAAGCTCTTTTGTCTGGCAGAATGCCTCCTCCAGCCAATGAACAAGAGGGACTTAATCCTAAACTCGTGGACCCATTCAATCGTCTCGTAGGCCTTCCTGCACCAAACCTGCCACTTAATGTACAAGTAGTACTCGTTCATCCTTCTCATCCCGTACTCCAGAGCGTAGCATCTCAGGAACCTCTCGGACCTCTCACTCAAGACTCGCTTCCTTTTCGAGATCTCATACTTTATGGACCAAATCAAGTAACACTTCACCCGGAGTGTACTCCCGTATCTGCTCCAAATGTACTCCACTATCCTCCTATTCCGGAGACTCCGGTTGTACATACCAACCCACAAGACCAGGGCCTCCCTCTTGGCCCTAAACTCGCTCCTCTCCCGAATGATACCCATCCTCAGCCTCCAGTCCCAAATCTCCCTTATATTCTCCACAAACCTCACCCAAACTCTGGACAACACTAGTGCCCTCAGTCTAGCCTCCAGTCCACAAATACCCTTCTCGTACCTTTGCCTCCTCCTCACATAGCCATTCATCTTCACCAACATGTCCAGTATTGCCTCGCCCCGGAGGTCACGCATCCTAGACAACAGCCCCACCACCTCTGACCTCACCGAGAGACTCCTCAGCTCCCTCTCGCTACATCTGCACTCAGCAAAGTAGCTCAGCTCTATCGACGTCTTTTGCTCACCTGGCCCAGAACCAAATCCAGATCCTCCCGTCACGTCCTCATCCTCATCCCTCCGGATATTACAAGCATAAAAGGTGGCCCGGAGCAGTCTGTGAAAGGACTCATGGAGCACCAATTTATTCAAAACCTTTATCATCTCCTTGGATACCTTCAAATAGTGATATGGCCTCCAAATGCCCCTCCAACCGTTAAACACCTTGCTTCTGATCCTAGCCTCCATTACCTTTAGCTGGTGACCCAGTATCCATCGATACCTCTCCTTCCTTTGCAGTCTCTCTCTCCAGAGCCGCAAACTCATCCCCAAGACACACCTCACATGCACGAGAGCTACTCTTTCACATGTCTCCCTCCTCCTCCGTCTCTGCACCCATCTATCTATCCATCTCTCGAAAATCTCCCTCTTTTCTCTCGCAACCCGACTCGACATCACACACTCACCCTTCTCCTTGACCATTATCCTCCTGGAGTACTCTCCTGTCAGCCTGATAAAGGACTCCTCCAGCAGCCTCTCGGACCTTCTCCTCACTATCGAGTCGTATCTCTCCCTATTGGCTATTCTCGCACAAGAGTAAGCTCTCCAATAACCCAAACACTGACCCAGTATCCGATACCTCTTTAACCTCTCCACACTATGTAATCTCCTCCACTCTGCAAAGACCCTGGCCAATGACTTCCTGTTCATCTCCAAACCCATCCTTGCTGCCCGAAACATTACCCGAACGCTCCTCAAAAGGTGACCCTTCTCCCTCTCCTGCACCCTCCTCCTCAGCTCCCCCTCTCTTCTCAGTCTCTCCCGTGATCTCCGATTCCAGACTGCCATGATCTTCTCTACCGGCCTCCTTTTCACCACCCGGTCGTGGAATTCATACACGTGCAGCTTTTGGTAGTATGCCTTTCTCCAGGACCCCAAGACCCTCCTCTGGAGCCTCCTCAAAACGTAACCAGAGCTGAACTCGCCGCATCTAGACCTTAAAAACCTCTTCTTCTCGCTCAAGGCTCTCCAAGCACCAAGCCTCATCCTCAAATTGGCCTCCTGAACTCTGCTGGCCAGGCTGTTCGCTCTTAATGCCTGAAATACTCTCTTCTTGATGGGAACCTCAATGCTCCTTCGTAATCTAAAGTAACTAACGTACTCACTGCTCAGGCTCCTCCAGAAGATCAGCACTTTGAACATACCTCTCCTCTGGATCCGGGACTCCAACACACCAGCTTTATACTGGCACTCCCGCTGATATCTGCTCTTCTCCTTCCAGAAGCTCAGCCCGTGGAGAAGCCTCCTCATCACGAAATTACGATACAGCAAGTCCGAAACCTGCACAGTAAACCTCCGCTCCTTCGCCTGACGCCGAAGCTCCCCCATTACTGCTCTGCATGCTCGAACCCGGACACGGTCTCTGGCCTCCACCTCCTTCAATCCCAGATAAGACGCCCAATCTGCCAGCTTATGGAAGGATGTCCTCAATCTAAGGAATACCATTCTCAGCTCCATCATCTCCATCTCCCTCTGCAGAGTTTCCCTCTGCCGAATCCGTTCCGTCATTGACCTCAACCACCTCTCCATCCCCCTCTTTAAGAGGGAGTAGCTCTGGTACATCTCCAGAGAAATCTGCAACGTGATGCCTGCTTGTCTCTTGTGCTGGACGACTCTTTTGTACTGCAGCTTGAAGAAGCTCGAATTGACAAACTCATAGTGCATCGAGTCCAGAACTCTCTTTTTGTAGTGATTGACTCGGTTAAACAAACCAATCATTCCATCCAGGCTCCTCCTCTTGGCTCGCAGAATGATGATCTGCTCCTTCCCCCTCAACTCCGCGTGACGGAGAACGAGGCCCCTCCAAGACTGAGTAATGCTCCTCAATAACCCACTCTGTCTCTCAAGACTCCTGGATTGTACTATCTGACATATGAGACCTTGCCTAGCCAGCTCGTGGTCGAGGGATGCTCTCCACGCGAGGAGAGTCTTTCTCTGGAGACGGAGGAGAAAGTGGTCCTCCGATATCCTCTCTTGATCTCTGATTTCCCGAATCCGAGACGCAACAAATCTCCAGTGACGGTAAATTAAGTCCAGTCTTTTATAATTGATACGGCTTAGATACTTGTTTGAGATCCTTTCTAGAGACCTTTCTAAGAAAAAGTGCTGCTTCATCTTGAGCCACGCCCTTGAAAGAACAAGCCTACCCAGACATTCAAGTGACTGCTGGACAGCTCTTCTGCGACTCTGTCTCGCCTCAGATACACGCATCATCTCCACCAAGCATCTGCGAGTCCGTCTTTGATCCTTGGATTGAGTCAATTGGGCCAGCTTTTCTCTGTTTGTACGCCTTATACGATACCTTTGGATCCACCTCCCGAAAAAGTGAGATCTTATTCTGTGGCTGATTTGCCCAAAGACCATGTCGTATTTCTCACGGTTTAGAGATCTCCTAGCACGGAGACGCCTCCAGATGACCAGTACCTTGCTTTTGAGAGCTTTCTCTCCAATGAGAGTGAACTCCACCAGTCTTCTTCTCCGCGAGAACTCGGCCAACCATTTCCCAAAGTAACTCGACAAGGTGATTCTTCTGGAGACGGCTTGAATACTCGTGGATTGGAAGATTCTCTCCAGGTTAGCCAGTCTCCTGGACTGGAGCCTCCAGGACTGGAACACCCTGAGCCCAAGACGACAGTCCCGGACCGCAGTCAGCTCCTGTTGCCTCCTCCTTAAAGCCGAGACCTCCCTCATACTACTCAGGAACCTGAAAACGATGACTCTAAGCTGGGAACGGCCGATCTTTTGGCATTCAAGAGCAAGAGCTCTCCAACGGTGGAACAAGACAGACTGACGGATCTTATCCGCAAGCTGGTCCTCCAGCATCTGCTGGCTTCTAGCCTTGAGCATCTGGGAGCGTAGCTTTTCGAATCCAGCCTTCAGCTGACGGGAAATGAGCTGCTTGAAGATACCCCAAAACTGGGACTTGCTTATCCTGAAGATGTAGAGCATCGAATAAAAGACCGTTTTTTTAACATGGATACCCATTTTAACTTGAATACAGTCCACAATCATCCTATTGGTAACTGTTTTGAACCATACATAGTTCCAGATTTTGTATGACTTTTGCAAGATCCTCCCAAGATACTTGAGACGGATCTGGCCTTCTTTAGACCTGAGGGCCTTCTTGTGGAGCAGATACTGTCTCCACTGGCTCCAAAATACCTTGGTCACTCCTTTCTCAAACAGATTCTGTGCACCCTGGAGCTTGATCTTGTATGCTGCATAGCTGCTGCTGTTCCTTTTAAACACCTTCAGTAGATAACTGGCCAGGTACGATTCTGACCTCTCCTTCAAGATCCTGGATTGTCTTCGGTGCATGAGGTAGATTCTCAAGGACGAGAACCCTAGGACCAAAAGGTGCCGTCTCGCAGATAACCCAGAGATAATTAGCATGGCCTTCTCCTTATAGCTATCCTGGGCCAAGACGTACCACATATTGAAAGACTTGAGAAGGACCTTGTCCTGCTGACTCTTTATAGCCTGGAGAAGCTTGCTCCTCTCCAGCTTCTTCTGGAGAACTACAAGCTTCCACCCCCGGAGCATCTGTGTCATTCTGTGGTTGACCAGACCAATCTGCCACTCCAGTATTGTGTATCTCTTATTTAGAGAGTACTGCACCAGGATGATCCACTGGTTAAATATTCGAGCCAATTGAATGCTTTCAAACTCATCAAGCTTGGCTTTAGCAAAGTGCCTCCTTTCCTTTCTCGAACGGACATATTGTAGGTATCCAAGAAACAGTCTCCTCTTTCTTTGCGTCTCCAGCAGATTTCTGGCTGTCAAAATCCGGTGGAACTCTGAACGCCACTCCGAAAAGACTCTCCTCTGCAACCCATTCTTTTGAAACCTCAGACACTCCCTGGCATCCAATATCTCCGTATGCCAGAGCAAAAAGGCCTCTCTGAGCAGACGATTCAAAAATATGCCTCTCAAATAAGAGTATGTTCGGTACTCATTTCTCTTTTGTAAATAGTGATTCTTGTACCAAAAGCTCCACACATTTCTCAAAATGGCTTGATTCCTCTTGCTGACCAAGTAATCTTCCGTGGCGGAGTTCAGCCTCTCCCTCATAGAAAGCTCAAACCAGTCCCGCAGTATCCTGGATTTGGCTCTATGGACTCTCTCGCCTCTCACATATGACTCCAACTCAACAAGTATCTTCCGCTTCAGTGTATAAAAGTACCATTCTTTAATAATCCTAGAGACCGTTTTCTGTGTATAGTGTGCAACTGCACCACTATACTTATCAAAGTCCTGGAGCTCATTGATAGTCTTATCTGCCATATATCATGAATTATTCCTGGAATGGGGGAGCTGTGCCAGGGGGGGGACGTTTTGTATCAAAATGCGTGTTTCTGTGCCTGCTAACAACTCCAAGGCCACATCAAACAAAACACCTCCCTGGAGTTTGCAAGATCAGGACTGGGGAGTCGCTGGGTGCTAACCAAACAGCCCCACTCGGCTTCCAAACAAGTTCCTTCCACCCACAGGGGCGGCTTCAAATCAAAGAATTGCTTCCAAAACGCTCTACTGCTCAGCTTGCCGGCCTGAGCATATCACAGAACCCCCAAACCTTTTGCCTCTTATTTTGGCCAATCACTCTACCATCTAACTTAGATGCCTTATTCCCAATTTTTCCTTGGATTTTTATTCCACTCCTCCCATGTGAAATTCTCGCAGGTTTGGCGCCACATGCCTATGGGCGAGAGACTTTTTTTGTGGAGCAAAGTTTTTAGCAGATTTTTGCTATAAGCTGTTTCTCTGTCTGAGTGCTGTCGAGGTTTGCGTCCCTCCGTCTCGTGCCAGTTGCCGAGTCCCACACCGGCCCTGGCCCACCACTTGACCTGCTGTCCCCAGTCTGTCGGCCTGTACATTTGCCTGCCTTGTGAGTAACCCCACATTCATTTCCTCCCC
>JAPCXC010000071.1:0-68333 GCA_027243985.1 Cryptosporidium canis | reverse complement strand
ATATATGAATAATTAATACACTATTCGAAGTAATTGAATATGTCAAACATTTTAAACATTATTGAAAAATATTATTTTTGCAATTTACCCTAACCTTTTTTCTAAGTTACAAAAAAAAAGTTTAGGTTTGGAATTTACCACATCTACGATTTATAAAGAAATGCAAATGCAAAGATTAACAAAGTCCTAAAAGCTCCTTTATCTCATCTGAAATAGCAGAAGATTTGCTTATGTTATAAAATGATTCTAGAGAGGCGGCTAGTATTTTGTCACATTTTTGATCCCAAAAAAAGTGGGTTCTTTGAACATTCTTCCATTCAAATCCTTGGTCGGGTGATGCGATTAAAAAACGGCGTATAAGCTCTCTCTGTGATGAACTATCTCCATTAAATAACTCAAATGCAATATAATGTATCCATGTATCTCCTATTTTATCGTTGATTTCGATTGCACTATTGAACCATTTTCTTGACTTTTGGGAATCGTTTTCTTTCCAAAATAATATCGCAATGGCTGCCAATACATAGGGGTCATTTTCGCATTTTTCTAATGCAATCAATGATTTAGACTTTTGTTTGTGCCTTGGCTCAGCAAAAATACTTTCTGCATATAATAATCCAGAGTCTGGGCATTCCCTGACTGCCTTTGCCAAAATTTGTGGAATGAAACTAGAATTCCCTGCCTTTTTTTCTAATTTAACTGTTTGTAGCCACAACTCTGGTTGGTTTTTATTGTTTGAATGTGCCAAATTAATAAATGTTCTTGCTTTTTTCCAATCCTTGTTAACCATTAATAAATCCACAGCAGAGATCCACAGCTCAAGTGAATCAGGACAGTTGTTCAATCCATCTTCATATATTTTTAGACTCTTGCTAATGAGACCAGGAAAAGCCTTTCGGTGAATAAAACCAAACAAAAGCCACAACGTTGGAGAACTTGGGAATTCCTTTACTGATTCAGAGCAATATAATATGCATTGATCGAAATTATTTTGGTCATTCTCTAGTTTTATGGACTCTATCCAAATTTTAACTGATGACGACTTGTTTCTTTCTCTTTCCAGAATAATTCTAGCACGTTCTATCTCACCATGTGAAATCTCCAGTCTTGCAGCCGCCAAGACCACTTCCTCCTTATCATTTAAATTTGAAGAATAGCCTTTTGATAATATTAATCGCGCGACCTCAGTATTACCATTGATTGATTGATTGTATGCTGCCTTTAACCATAGTATTTCTTTATCTGGGCAGCTCTTCAAAGATTTTTGTAAAACATTGTCAACCCTTTCAAAATCTCCATACTGTTCTTCAAACTCAGCCCACTTGATCCAAAAATGCTCTTTTGATTTAAGCTTTTCGACGGACGACTCAAACATTGCACGCGCTGTAACGACATTATTAGACTTTATGAAATTTTCTATATCAGAGTAAACTTGATTGTCGATGAAATCATTGTTTGTTCCAATGAACAATGTGTTTTTAATTATTGAAATACATGTACTTGAGAACCCATCTTTTTCACACTCGCAAGCTTTACTTAACCAATAATCTCTGGAATGAACAAATCTTTTAGCAGATAGGCTCGAAATACATCGTCCAATAATTATGTCAACTTTATCAATATTTCCATTTCTTTCCTCCAATTTTGCAGCTTCTACCCAAATACCAGGACATGTAGGTAATACTTTTCTTGCCTCATTTAATATCTTTTGCGCATCTATATATTCACTCAAATACGCATATCTTATCCATAACTCCTCAGATTGAGGTACACACTTTACAGCCTTTGACAAAAGAGCTTTTTCTGATTCATCATTAACCAATGAAATGGCCTCCTTCCATAGTTTAATGGAGTTTGGAATATATTCCAATGCTTTATTTATAATTAATAACTTCTTATTCTTGTTTGTCTCTTTATTTGCTGCAACCATCCAAATTTTAATTGAATTTGGAATAAATTTTATAGCTTTAACTATTATTTTGTCAATTTGCTCTGGTTTTCCGAGCCTAATTGCCTCCATCCAAATATCTTCATTTTTTGGGCACATTTCACAGCCCTTTGCAATTATCTCTCTTGCTTGGGAAGTCCTACCAACCAGTTCTTCGAACCTAGCAGCTGCTATCCAACCAGGAGAATGTTTTGGATTTGTATTTACTACAGATTTAAGCAAAAGTCTTGCCTTTTTTATATCAGATAGATCGCTGTTCAATTTAACGCCAACCGAATTCAAAGAACTAAGATAACTTGATGGATCAATAACAGATTGCCCAGAAACGCTGTCCATAGCTTTGTCTAACTTTAAAGAAAGTACATTGCCCTTAGCTGTGCTTAGCTCGTTCAATGAGTGATTAAAATCTTCATTATATTCTGAAGAAGAACTTAATTTATGAGCGAATGTCTCTGTAAAGTCTGTATGAGAAGAATGTAGAACGTTATCAGGGACTGGAGTAAAATGTTTGGGTTTCTTATTTTTGCAAGAATAGTCACCTGGCTCTGGGATTTGATCCCATTCCTCAATTTTGACACTCCCTAGAGAAAATTTAAGATCCGAAAATTGCTCTTGTATAGTTGGCCTATGCTCTCTTACCCTTTTGATTTCCTCTCTTAATTTCTTTTCTTTTTGCGATCTTCTTCTCGTACTTATTTTTTCTTCTATCATTTCATAAATAGAATCTGCCCTTCGATCTTCCTCATCATATTTAATATCGTTAAATAATGACTCACTAAACCCTGAGAATTTGTCAAACCTCGTATCCGAATAATCGCCAATATCCGTCTCAATAGTGATTGTCTGATCGTCCCTGCTAACTCCACTTGCAAATCCAACGGCACCCCTGCCCTTCCCGGGAACATAATCTGGGGGAGGTTCTCCAAATATGTGTTTTTTAGAATATTGCGAATTAGATGAATTTAACCCAAGTGGGAATGTATAAGAACTCTCCATATGTATAAAAATATTTTTAAGTCATAATTTTTATTTGGCACTACCGCATTTTTTTTATATTATTCTAAGCTAATAAAAATTGAATTATTTAGACAGTAATTCAACATATGCCCTTGGGCCCTCCATAATACCCTCATCCGTTTTGATTATCCACCGTTCATCTTCTATAAATGAGACGGTTTTTGCTACTAGTTAATTGGTAAAGCATCCTGAGTCATTTTTTTTCAAAAATTTGACTTACTTTCTTCATCCGAACAACCTTCGAATGATTTTTGCAAACGAATTTCCTCAACTGAAATAGGGCCGTCTTAAAAATATTTGGTATGTCAGAACTATTCAGTAGTCACTTACTTTTTTCGATAACTAGCTTCAAAATATCTACGAGATCAGGTAAAATACAATTTTTTTTTATCATTACATTAAATACCTTTTATTTTATTAGAGTCTTTTATTTTCCTTAATCCAAGATTTAAAATCCCAAATCCAACTTTGCTATCATTAATAAAATCACATATTTCGGAGTTTACATTGCTTTTGATCCCAATTAAGTCAACTCCATTGTTCCCTTTTGCTAATACAACTTCCATCAATAGTGTGCATAGCTTATCATTACATGCATTTATTAGTTCGAAAATATTGTCAAAACCACTCCCAGAATTTTCCTAGTATTGTAAATAGGTTTTAAAGAACAAGAAGGACTTACATTTAGCACATTTAAGAAATTGATTGCATCCTTCACAGTTGTTACCTAATTTTTTAAAAAAATAATAGTAACTAATATGTTTAGTAGTCAACTTACTTTTACAAGAAGCAAGCACTGAATAAATAGAGATACTACTTTATTTTTTGTTGTGAACTCGGTATTCATTTTTGTGAAAATGATTTAGCGCTCTAACCTTTTGCATACACAGAATATATATAAATATATATTATCGTCTTTGAAAATGTCTGATCTGATCATCAAAGAAGAGGTTGGGCCAGGAAATGTTCCCAAGGCATTATTCATTTCGTCAATTGGGGAATTTATTGCTGGCCGGCCAATTTACAATATACTGGAGAACATTCAGCTACTCAATAGGAAATATAAAATAATGGAAAACTCTATTAAAACTCAACAAGAATGCCTAATTGTAAAAATACCTGATATTGAGTTGGCAATAGAAACTGTTTCTCAAAGAAAGAAGCTACTGGTAGGTTCTGAACAATGATCGTTAAAAACTATTATGTTTATAGGAGGACAATATTCAACATAATGAACTGTACTTTCCAGTTGCTGATAACTTATTTGCAAAGTGTTCCTCACCTCCATCAAACACTATTTATTTATGGCTAGGTGTAAGTTTTTTTTATTTTTTTACAATTAAAATCATTCATTTTTTAGGCAAACACTGTGTTAGAATACACCCTGGAAGAAGCGATCGAAGTACTGAAGAGTAATCTCTCTACAGCGAAAAACACAATAAAACTATACCAGGAGTCGCTAGACTTCATCAGGGAGCAGACCACCATACTTGATGTAAATACTGCTAGGATCCACAATTATGGTGTAATGCAGAGAAAACAAGGTAAAAAGGAGTGAGAGATACAATTAAAGAGAAATGGTATTTTCTAGGTGAGGAGTTCATGTGCTAATACAAAATAACCTAGTAACAAACTAATTAGAGCAAGTATCTAGGAGTTTTCTCAATTTAAATTGGCATTCGTGCAAAAATAAACTTTTTTCATGGACTCATATTTCCCTTTTTCCCTTTTTTTCCTATTAGTGCCTTGCCCATAAGTGACTTTTCAATGTGAGGTATTACACCACCGCCAGCAATTGTTGCTTTAATAAGAGAATCCAACTCTTCATCACCTCTAATAGCCAGCTGAAGATGTCTGGGTGTAATACGCTTGACTTTAAGGTCCTTTGAAGCATTACCGGCCAGCTCCAGTACTTCAGCAGTCAAGTACTCCAAAATGGCAGCAGCATACACTGATGCAGTTGAGCCAACACGACAGTCACCAGGAATGCGGTGTTTTAACATACGTTGGATACGACCAACCGGAAACTGTAACCCTGCACGAGCTGCCCTAGATGTTGGTTGTTTCTTGCTTCCCTTACCAGAGCCTGCCTTCCCTTTTCCACCAACCTTACCACCAACCTTACCACCTATCTTTCCTGAAGAAGTTGTGCCATCCATGGTCAGAAATATTAAATATACAAGTCTATTTTTCTTGAAATAGATACTATTAAGTTAAAGAAAGTACAAGTAGAATATTCCCAGATGATTCCATTGCGCATATGTTAGTTTCATGTGGACAAATTAGACAATGGGCGCGCACAAATACCGCAAATACAGTAAAAAATTGCATGAACTACTTGATAATCGTATATAAGTAAATAATCATAAATCAGTTTGAATGTTACTATTTGATATTATTAACTATTACATTCGTTGTTAATATATTGAAAACTATTTTTTGTTATATTTATGAGTTTGAGCTACATTCTCCCTTCACTTTTACATTCATCGAAAAACTAGCACTCGAGACCGGCACTGTATCTGATCCACATGTCTTCAGTAAATAAATAATATTATATATAATATTATTTATTAGTATTTTTCGGTTTTAACATTTGTCTTTCTCTTGCCTAAACTATCATCGATCAAAAAGCGCCAGCACATTTTCTTATGAATAAATAAAATGGCCAAGTATGTTATCTTCAAATGAATATAGGAACATCTTAGAATGGATATCATCTGTACAAGTGTATGTTTTAAATAGAGATGGGAGAAATTTGGCAAATATTTTTAATCTGAAAAATGTCAGAAATAATATTAAAAGTGATCTCTCTTCTTTTTGCACTCAGGACATTAAATTGCTAACTCAAAAATCAATGTATAACAAAAAAACCAGCTTTAATGGATCACTTTCGATGGCTATTGAAAATTTCTTGGAGTTGTACAGAGAGATAATGAAAAAAAATTGTCAATGGGCCAGTATTCTAATGTATGGTACAGCATTTCTTAATTGTTGGATTGATATATATCGAGATCAAGATGCATTCCCTTGCCAATGGGTAGTTCCAATACTTTCTTCAGCATGTACATTAATATCAAAAATAGGTATAATGGCAGATTCAACACTAAACTCTGGAGATTTGAATGACGACGAAAATGAAGATTATCAAAATAAATATCAAATATCGGTCCTTAATTCTATTAGACAACAAATTGGCAAGTTCAGAAGTGATGAAGACAGGCAGGCTGGCTACGTTATTTTGATGACAGAGAGTATTAAGTGTTGTATGCAATTGAGAAACATGCAGATGGCGTCTACTTTTCTGAAACATATTGAGTCATCTAATATAAATCCAAACAAAGTTCCAAAGGGCCCAATGGTGTTGTTTTGCTACTTTCTGGGTAAATTGTACATGCAACAAGATAGATTCACTCTTGCTGAAGAGCAACTAGTTTGGGCATTTGGAAATAGCGGAAAAAATAATATTAAATTGAAGAGAAATATATTAGAGTGTCTGATACCTGTAAAACTTAGATTAGGATATATCCCTAATGTTTCATTACTTAGAAAGTATAACTTGGAACATTATGTTGAAATATCAAAAGCTATATTACAGGGTAATATCAAACGATTCGACAATGCAATTGAGAAATACTCATTATTGTTTATAAATCATGGGACAATATTATGCGTAGAGAAAGTTAAATTTATTTTATATCGAAACTTAATGAGGAGAATCCGTAGTTGGTGTTGTAAAAACCTAAAGGGTGACCCAAACAAACTTACATTTTCTGTGTTTAATGCAGGTTTCAAATGGCAATCAGATGAGTTGTTTGATCAACAAGAAATGGCATGCATTTGTGCAAACTTAATAAAGTTGGGCTATATCAAAGGCTATATTTCTTGGGAACATCAAGTGATCGTATTTTCTGTAAATGATCCATTTCCAAAATTATCTAACATTAAATCGTAACTGTTTTTAATCACTGATATATGTTTCATTGATAATCATCAACTAGTGTCCAGATTTGGAATGCGTTCACCAAGAAGTCCTCATGGCTTGATAAGGATGGTGAATCGTATGTTGAACATGGAGATGACCAACCTCTGAAAAACTCTCCATCAATAGTCAGTGAGTATGATCCACCACCTCCAATAGCAATCCTAGAATTATCTGTATAGATATAAAAACAATTTTTACCACTCCAAGGGAAAACATTTATATTTGGAATAGATGCTGATAATTCTTTAATGTTCTCTTCTCTATTCTTGAAACTGTTCTCTTCCCGTGGAGGTCTATATCCACTTACGGCAAATTCAGTAAAATGGTCTTTAGTATTTCCAACATCAAGGTTTGTCTTACTCTTCCCCAAATAACTTTGTTCATATCCTGCTGTTGTAGTATTTACGTCGACATCAGATAGTTGTTTGTATGTAAAAACAAACATTTCCCCAGTACCATAATAATTTGTTGAATTTCTGATCGATTCGGAAATAAATGCACCAAACACAACGCCATTAGTGTCACGTACAACCAAAATACTTGGACCTTTATTCGATACTCTCCTATAAAAAGAACCAAAAGATACACCATGTAACTTTGAACAGAATGCAAGCTGCCACCTTCTTAAAGCTAGCACTATTGGCAAATATGATGTAATTTCATCAACCATACTTTCATTTAATATCTTCTTTGCTCCCTCTGGGACTTTGAAACTTGTGAGCCACATGAAATATTGAAATTACTATCAATATCATTATTTTTGATGATTAAGTGTGTGATGTTGATAAAACTTTGGATAAGTAAACTTCCCGCCGACTTATCACATGAAGAGAACAATTACAGGGCAGACCTGCGAGTTGAGCAGTAATAAACAAAAGGTTTTGCAAATAAACTTATGAAAATTTCATTACCTAGCAACTCTATTTTTAAGTGGTTCATTGTAATAATCGTCTAGAATGACTATTTACAATAAAAGCCAATATCTGCCTATTGTGTACTATAAAGTAACAAGGTAAAACCAACGTGATTATTACCCTATTTTGTTTTGAAATGTATGCAGATTCCTGCAGACTAACTAAATAAGGAAAACCTCAGTTTTGCCCGGCTAACTTTAATATTGATTGTTCCTCAGGAGAGAGCTTATCAAATACTAACTTTTGGGCATCTCTAAGTGCCTTAATTTTGGCAGCTTTTTTAACAAAGAATGCGTGTGATCTCTCCTTTCTCTTTTCCTCCAATGCATCAATAGTCTTACATTTGTTGTAGCCTACAAGAGAAGATAGAGCTCCAAGTGTAGTGTATTTTCTTTGAGGCTTAAGACGCAATACACGTAATGATGATGGAACGACAACACGCTTGATTTTGTCGAATGGAGCAGGGCAGCCATCTATTGTAGTTAATCTTGCCAATGCAGCAGCGCCTCTTGGTGTCTTATGTGGTATCATTCCACGGACTGCTCTGAACAAAATCTTTGAAGGGGCACGGTGATGGAAGGGTCCTTTTCTTGGGTTCGTGTTCATACGTTTGCGTAGAAAGTCTTGGTATTTCATGCGATTTCTATAGAGCGATCCAGAAATATTTATTCCTTCACATCTGACTGCAACTATTTTTTGACCATTCAACAACTCTTTTGCAATCACAGATGCTAAACGCCCTAATAACGAACCACGGCAGTCAATCACGATCTTCTCTTTCAACATTTTCTGTTATAAAATAATCAGTGTAGGTATTGCAAATTTTTATTTTTTTCCAAATCGTTGTTTCAGTAAGTGGCGTCCAATTACGATAGAAGAAATTTTCAGAGACAGACAATGCTTTATGCGCGTCTACATTTAAATGCGGTACTAGTTACCGCAAAAAAAAAATATTTTACGAATCTAAACCTCCGATTGTCTAAGGAAAATTCCATCGTGATTATTCTCCCAAGGATCCAAATTTGCAATGTCAATCACGTTGTTGATACACTCACGCCCATCCTCAATATCTTTCAAGATATTTTTTATGCAATCAAAGTAGATTGGTTTTAGGCCAATATTTTCGATTATATATTTTACAAAACCTTCTCTACTTTGATCATCATCAAACCTGGAGAATTTTATCTTTGCATAGCTATTTTCATCTAATAATATATCAATTATATGCAAATCCGCATTTTCATCATTAGTATTTATGTCATTTGCCAAGAAATTCCGCGAAACTAGCACGCAACTTGTAGTGTTTCGATTGTGGCTACCACGGTTGTTGGAGCAAAGAATTTGTTCGTCTATAGAAATGGGTCTACTATCGTTTACATTTAATAATACTGAATATTCGTTTGTATTAACATTTGAGTCTATCTGAGAGCAACATGCCTCTTCTATATTAATATTAGAGTCTCTCCCTAAATTGCCCACTTCACAATTTAATTTTCGATCGCTACTTTTATAACAATCATGAAATTCCATCGGCGAATCCCTCCCCTGACATTTTAATTGTGAAAATACAGCATGTTTAACTATGTTCCCTATTCTTTCTGCAGCACTTGGATTTCTATCCCTTAATTCCTTTAATTCTAAATTGCTTATTGAAATCCTACAATTTTCATTATATAGTTCAGATAATAGTTGGTTTAAATTCGTAATGCTGCTTTTAAGCCTAGATTCAATAATAATAAGTTCATCCACATCTAATGTCTTGAGTATATTTACATCCATCTCTGAGTTTATTCATGGTGTTGGATTTGTATACAGAAAATTATCATGCTTAAATGCGCGCGAATAAATTACTATTGTGAATGATTAATATTCAAAGTAATGAATGTAATTTTATCAAGAATTGCACTGGAAGAATTGTCTTTTCTTGGGCGAAATGATATTCAAATTAGTGAACTATTGGAGAAAGTTATATCTAGAGTATTGAATAGTCCATATAGAAATTATGTGCATCTACTTAAAAATGTATCATTTAGAGAAATAATAATCAATTTATTGATCAATCACAAACAAATTATTGTAAAGGATAAATTAGGTGGCACCACATACTCCCACAACAAACACTCAATTCCTACTCATTCCGATAATTTATTAGTCACCTCTAATGACTCAATACAGAATTATATTTTAGATTTGAATATTTTTTCAAGCATATCGGAAGTCGAGGGAAGACTTGCTGTATATATGGCCATTGCAAGTAAAGGTTTTAATGGGTGTTGGCAATATGAAATTTCCAGAATACTTAAAATGGATCCCAAGATGGTATTCCAGCACCTGAAATATCTTTATAAGTACGACAATATTGTTAGATTTTCTATTCCAATGCCATCCAATCATAAAAAAAGACTATTTCCCAGTGATGATCACAATCCTTCATCTGGAGGTCATCTTTCTGCAATAATATGGCTAACTAGATTTTTCGACATTAATCTTATCCCAAGAGAACTTTCACAGCTAATTTGGTATCAACATATACAACCATTAAGTACTGAAATTGTTAGAATTCTGGAATACAAAGCACCTGGAAAAATAGCTTGGGAGAAAGATATCAGAGCTCTTTGTGCAGGGTTTCTAATTGTTCATGATGAAAATTCTGCAGACCATTTAATTTGCTCACAGAGAACAGCAAATAAAATTTTCAATAAATTAAGGGACTTTTTATTGAAAAAAAATATTAAAAGAGTATTTGCTTGGGACCCAAGAACTAAATCGTATTCACCATGCCTATGTTTAAACGATGCATTTCCATTTACAACAATAGAATCATCTTCAGAAGTTACTATTAAAACTGAAGCTCATGTATCGGAATTAGACATTTCAAACTCCGATTCTAATAATCAAAAAAATGCGAACAGCGAAGACCAACCTAATTTAAGCGCAAACGATGGTTTTTTTCATGATCCATCTGTTGAAGAGATCCAATTTTCTACAGGGAATAAGATATTCGAGATTACTGAAGCAACTCAAGTAATGTGGCTAATACGTGCGAGTGGAAAAGCTGGTTTAGTTTCTCTTGACATTGTGAAAATATTTGGTATTAATATGAAAAGACTAGGGAAACTACTTTCGGATTTGTGTAAGACAAAAATAATTGTTAAAATCCCACAAAGGTATAATCGAACATTTATGTATAGATACTACTTTAATAATATTAATATATCTTTTAACTCCAGTTCAGATGCTAAAAATCCATTAATTATTGAAAATAATGGAACTGATAATAATCCAACAAGTTTAAAATTAGAATCAACATACACTATGACTATATTAGATGAAGTATTCCCACACAAAAAAGTAGAATTATCTGGCTATACTGAACAATTTGTTAAAAGGCTTGTTATTACAAAAAAATGGCTCGATGAATCAAAAATTCTTACGATCCCTGAGATTGCAAAACTCTTTTCTGAATACGAAAATACGCAAAATGGTCCAGATAGAAAAACTATCAAACGTATATTATCTAAAATCTTGGAACTAGATGATAATTTAAAAGAATCTAGTATTATTTCAAATAAAAGTACAAATACATTATCTCAATCAGGTGAAGTTGCAATTTTTTATTCTTCCAGGTTTTACACAGAAGAAGAAGCCATTAATTTGAAGGCTATTGAATTGAAAAACAAAAGATCTACAACTACTAAGTCTGCAATTGAAAGAAGGAAAAAAGAACTCTCACAGGTTGCATCAATCATTGATGCTTCTCAATCAATGTCACCAAATAAACAAAAAGATAGGGTAGCCTGCACAGATCCTATAAATGCAACTGATATTGAATCTCATCAACTTAACACAAAGACATCATGTAATTCTCATATTCAGGCCTTTTCGCCAAGACTAGTATCAAATGAAGTTGGAAATGCTACAGTCGTAATCAATACTCCAAATTTCATGGTAGCATCATTAAATATTGAAATTAGTGAAGAAAGCAATCATATAACTGACTCATCCTGTTTAAATAGAAATGGTGCTGTTTCAAAATTTGATATTCCTGGGACCGAATTTATAAAAATGAATTTTGATCCATCCAAAAGAATTAGTCTTGGATTTTCAAACTTATCAAGAGGTGGAATTAAAATTCAATCAAGTGAGGGGGAAATTGGATTTTTGTCATTTAGTCAAAAAATCCTAGCACATTACGGGTTTGTATTCCCCATAATGATACGTTTGAAAATTCTACACCATCACTTACTTTATTCGTGTTGCGAAAATGAGCCTACACGTGATTTTTTCTCTACTAAAGAAATCCTTGATAATATGACTATTGATACTTTCCTTAGAATAATAGGTTTTGGGCATAGATCAAGGTTTATTGAAGACTACTTGCTATATGGTGATAGTGAAGCATTTACATATGGCCCAACTACACGCATCAAAGAACTTCCAAACAATCTTTATGAGAAACTTACAAGGAGTAACCCTAAAAAAAATATGTTTAGTACAGGGAAAAGAAAACTATCCAGAAACTATGATAAAGGGAGGAAAGCTATAACTATTCTATATAAACTCTTACTACTTCTTTGCAAACTTAATCTCTTAAACTTTTCAAAAATTGGAACAGAAAATATAGGAATAAATGACTTAAATGATTTCAGCAATACTAAAACAAACATTGATATTGTTCCTGTCTCATCACCTTCGTGGAAATTAAAATACAATTCATCAATCCCTATTTTGATTAGTACAGATTCATGTTGTAACGAAAAACTTATTGAATATATTAAGCATATTGACAATATATTTGATTTAAGAATTAGCGAACAATTTGAACAATTTTGGAACATTTTAAACAAAGAATCGATTGAGACACATCGTTTTATTTTAGAAAATAAACCAGAAAGCTATTCTGTTACATTTCCCGATATATTACTGAAAAGAAATTGGAAGATTAATCCACTGTTACCATTGTGTGTAAGGAATAAACTGGAGAAATATGCTAGAAAGCTATTAGTTATTGATCAACAATCTTATGATCAATCAGATCTACAGAATGACCGGCAACACATTGTTTTGTCTTTAGCTTCACCAGAAATAAAGAACATTTCTACAGAACTATCATTAACTCCTTTAACCGTACTGAAATATTTACTACGTGTTGTTGATTCTTTATCATTGGAGGAATTCAATTTTTCTAATTCATCTGACAAAATCAACAAAATTAGTTTTCATCCTATACATGACCCTCGTTATCAGTGTCATATATGTCATGCTTTATATTCAACACATCCGGCAATAATTTCCCACTACAAGACTATCCATAATATTTCATCTATCACAAACTCATCTATGTATACAATTAGTAAAAGTAACGCATTGAGTTCTAAAAATAAGAATATCAACTTTAATTCTATGATCAAAACACAAATACTGAATGAAAATTGTATTCCAAATTCATTAAAACATTTATTGGAAACTGCATCGGATAAAGAATGTGGTAAAATTGAAAGAAATGATAAAATTGAATTACTAAGATCATTTTTAAGATTAAGTAAGGAAGATATTATTTTACTTTATTTCATATTATTTATTAACAACAAATCAAATGTAACAATGGATAATATCCATATCTCTAATGGGTATTTATTCAGAATTATTTTATTCTGCAAGGAAAGAAAATGTGAACATAATTTATTTAGTCATCAATTTATTAGAATCAAGTTATTGATTCAAGAAATGAGCAAAAAACCTAAGTATCAACCTGCTGATATTGTTGAATTTATTTTTTCATGTCTTAGGTCGATTTATCCTTTGAATTCAAAGTTGTTAGAGAATATTAAATTAAAGGAAAAACAAAGGATTTGCTGGAATCATTTATTAGAAACCAATCTATTTTATAATAGATGGAAAGTGCTTGCAATAAATAAATCAAATCATCTAACTAATGGGAGACACGAATGTTGTACTAACAAGAATGACAAATATTCATTGAATCTGTTTTCTCAAAAAATTGATTATTTTATTGCAATTAATTTTATTAAATCAGAGATAATTGGACAAAAAAACGCAATAAATGATCAATCAAACCTCATACTTTCCAACCTAGATTCTTTGTGCATGGAACATATTAAAAACTATTTAGATACATGTGTTAAAAAAAATATATTTAAGCAAATCAATTATTGTTCAGATCTGTCAAATTTTGAAGACTTTTCAAATAATTTTTCTAAACGATTTTCATTGACAAGGCGAACACTACTTTATTGTTTTGGGAAGACGATGATCTGGCGTGAAATTTTTAGTTTATGTTTTGCTTACTTACAAATAAATTATTCAGATTCCAAACAATTTAACATTAATACACAGAATTTGAGTGGAGCATTTGTGCTGAATCATCTGAACAATTTGATAGAAAATAATTGTGTATTAGATATAGAATGGAGTGATCCAGATTTCTATGAAAAAGAATCTATTAAGACAGATGAAGAATTGTTCCGCTTGCTCAATGAAGCAGTAGATCGTGGTGATGATTTTTTAGATAATTCGAATGAATCAAGTTTATCTGATGATAAATTAATTTTCGATACACAAACATCTACAAAAAATTCAAAATTTAGTAAATCACATAATACATTTAATTCAGAATTGGTTGAAGCTTGTTACGAAAAAAACCCAATTATTTCTAATGTATTAGCCATATATAAGAATAAACAAGACAAAGTCATCAATTTACCAAATCTCAGAGAAATTGAATATTCTTCAATACATATACCATTTATAGGTACATTGGACTCAGATCCTATAGAGTTAAGTAAAGTTCCCTCTATTTTTTCTATATCTGGTATTTTACTCAGTTTTCCTAAAGAAGAAAACAGGCATTTAAAAAGACAGGCTTTTGATCCAATATTTACAATTATAAAGATAATTTCAAAATATATTATTGATTTAGACTCCAATGAACATCATATAATTATGAAAACTATATTTATTATTATTGACTCCTTAAAAAAATATTATTTGTTAACTGTAAAGGAGTTTGAATATATTTTTTTTTCCAAATTCTCAGAATTAACTTCTAAATTATCGGATATTGGATCAAGACTTATTGATCCAGGAATTTTATTCTGTGAATTTAAAATTCCAATCATTTATCACATAATTTATTTATTGGAAATACTTAAAGTATGTTACAGGATTCCAATTGATGGAAATTGGGCATTTTCACTATTTTCTTCAATGAATAGTAAATTAGTGAAGCTTAGAGATGAAAATAATTATAATATTACAACAGACAAATGTGAAAATTACATTATACCAATTAATTTACCAACTAGAATTTGGTTAATTTGGTCAAAAGAAGCAGTTTTACAACTATTTGATCTTAATGAATTAAATTTAATAATTAAAAACATTAATAAATCTTTAACTGATTTTGAAATGTATGATTTTAGTATACCTCTTGACATTTACATTAACGCATCAACAGCAAACTGTTTCGTTTATACAAATGGACAAATTAACCTAACCGTTTGTGGATTACTAATTTACTACATTTCTTCTTTGATTTACAAATCCCCGATATTTAATTTGGCAGAACTCACTTCACGTTTTTCACTGTTTAGTTGCTGTGAAATCGAATTAATTTTAGAATCTATGTTTGCTGAAAGTTGTTTATATAAAGATAATACAAAGATCATCTTTTCAAAGCCTATACAAGATATTTTCAAAATATACGAAGGATACTAATAATTACAAATTAATTATTACCTTAATTACTAACACCTAAAAAAGCTTAAAATTACTATTTTCTTTTTGGATTTCCCCCTATGTGTAACAACATTTGAAATATCTCTGTTTTAATATTACATGATAATCTAATCTAATTTTTAGTTTGCATAACTTTATCATTTTCTGCAAAAAAGGCATTGTTCTGCGAAATATTTATTTGCGGAACTAACTTTATTTCATTTGAGAATTTTGAATTTGGTGAGCTATTTTGTTTGCTCAAGTTATAAATATTCGAGTTATTTGACAGACCCAGACTTTGGGAAAACCCAAATTTAGTAGGTATTTCTGAGTTCAATTGAGAATTCATTGTGTAAATAGTTAAATTTGAATCGTTATTTTGCTTTTTAATAATACCCGAATTGTTTAGAATATTTTGTGTTTCGTATGACCCCAAGTGATTTATTGGAATGTAATATGGATACATGGATGAACTTGGACCAAGTAACAAGTATGGATTAGGTGTAGTTGTTGCATGTAAAATCGAGGGAAATTGTACTTGAGAAAAGTTACCAAGGGAAATTGATTGATTAATTCCACATATATTTTGTAAAGAATTATTAACAAATGAATGATTTATGAAAGATTCAAATAAATCTTGTTGTAAATTTTGGCATTTAGCATTATTTTTATTTGTATTAATTGGAGACTCTCCATCAACATTTGTCATTGTAGTTTTAATAGATTGTCCGCAATCTTCATTACTATTAATCGTTGCTTTAGCCATTCTTGCATGCAATACTGTTGGAGTTTCATTACAATCAATTGAAATTGGAGTAGTACCAGTACTTGAACAATTGCTAAAACTATCAGGCATTTGAATAGATGATATACTTTGTGAGGACTGGAGTAAATTAAATGCCTTCAATCTTTCAATTGCAGAACTTGTTTCAAGTTTTTTATTGTTGTCCAGGTAGTTCATGAAATCGTGAAAATACATCGATTGGTGTGGAGTTATAGAATTAACAACCGGAGTAAAGGAAACTCCAGAGTTAGGTTGAATCACAAATTTAGAAATTGGTATTTGTGAATTTATTTGAGATGCAAATTGGAATGGAATTTTATTAAAATCAAATTGTGATGAAATAGATTCTGAAGAACTACAGGATTGAAAAGAATCCAGGTGACTTCTTTCATCCTTATCCGATATCGAAACTTTATTTAATGGTGTGGATTCTTCAGAATTATCATTTTTAATATTACATTGTAAACTGGGAGCTGCCAAGAAAAAATTATGTGTTCCATTAATTCTTGCGTACTCTAGAAATCTCTGCATTACTGTGATTAAAGTTTTTTCTGCGACTTCTGCGCTAATATCACTTAAGTCGTTGCCCTTAGATACTTGCAATTTCCAAACAAGTCTAACCGATTGTAGGTGGTCGCAAAAGACCACATAATCTTGTAGTGCAAACTGATGACGATAAGAATAATGCCAGTTTCTATTGAGGAAACTGGCTTGATTACTATGTTTTGCACAATAGGTTTGTTGGGGACATAAAGTTGCAGCAAAATAATTACAATCATCAACAACATCTCCATATGCTTCATATACACACCTTGGAACCATTAAATTCCCACCCTTGGGTGGTAAATATAATATTTTCCACTGTCCAACAATCTTTTCTCTTTTATCAGCTTTTGGGATACAATCACAAGAAGGACAGAGAGTCCACCTCTTTTTTCTACCAGTAAAACCAACAGTAATAACTGTCCGATCCATTGTATCATTAGATAATCTAGTACTACGCTTGCTGAAATCAAAAATATAGCCATCAACTTCATCTTGGTGAGTAACTGCATATCTTCTTAACCCAATTGTTCCTGGCTCATAGTGTGAGACAATGATGTTTCTTTCAGATTCTGTAGACACTTTTTCAAATAGTTCCTTTTCAAAGTTAACATTCATCGAATCATTGAAGCTACAAAAAGAAGGTACATGACGAGGTTTTTGTCTATGGATTGGTGTCTTTGTTGCGTATGGTTTACGTATTATTGTAGTATTGTTATTTGTATTTGATTTTGCATTTTGAACAGAATTTGAAGCTGTCCCATGAATTAATTGACTTCTTCTGAAAGATAAATCCTTAAGTGAATCAAGTGATTCACTTATATCAATCTCTTTGTTATCACTCTCTTGCATGTTTTTTGTTTCAAACATTATAACTTAACGTAAAATGTCAATTTAATTAGTTTCCTTATTTATGTATATAAACAAATATTTGAGCTTATTAATTAACAATATTGTTCTATACCCAGCGACTTAAATATTGATCTCAAATGAAAGTTAATGTTAGTGATATTTTTATTGCCATCTAATATAATTTATGATTTTAAAAATAACAACTCTTTCTATTTTTAAAATATTAGAATATCCAATTTAATGTGTTAAGATTTTTGTAAGTACATTTATATTTTGTAAAGTATGGATTTGATTTTTGTTCAAAACCACAATGTACCTCTAATTCAGATTGTAGGATATAGACATTGAAATTAAATTAATATTTCACTAGCATTTATTCTTGCACCCGAAAATATTTTCTATGCAAGATTTAATGGTTATGTCATCACAGGATAAATAATTGTGTGATGCATGCATGATTTTTGCATTAGTGTCTATTTGGTGTGCATTTGAGCGCTAATTTTTCAGCATATAATTAACATGTGGTTAAAAATATTTATAAATTGTAGAGATAAAAATAAACAAAAACAGAACTAATTCACATTATTAGGATGTTAATTACTTTGTTGGATTGTGTTGAAAAAAAGATGTCTCTAATATGAAAACAATTTTGCAACTTGATATAAACTAAAATTTTAATTTAAATATCAGTCAAAACTATATGTTCTTGCTTTTTAAAATTACATGTAAGTGTTTAGTAGTGATTTACCGGTAATTAGTAAATATTCATGCAAACATGAATATACCGCCCCCACGTTGGGCGCCAACTTGCATCAATAACATACGTGTGCTAGAAGATATTAAGGTTGGATTCCGCTAAAAAAAGAGATATCATTATCTGCCGACATTTGTGTGAACAACTGCACGCATGTCAGGTGGCAGCTTATCCCACAAAATAAATTAAGTATCGTATAAAGTGTCATCCATAAATTGGGCTTGTGGTTAAAGTGGACAATCTAATAATAAAATATTTATTTTATTATTAATACAGATTTTAAATATAATAGTAGCAATACATTAATATAATTTGTTTAAAGCAAACAAGGATTTATTAATTTTATAATGCAACAATAAATCATCCATAATTCAGGGAATAAAATCGGAAGTATTGTTATACATTAAAAAACAGTTCTATTGAAGTTCCGGAACTTTCATCTTTTTTTGCTGGTATAAAAATGTCGGATTTCCATGGCAATTCAGTGGATAGTGACGTAATTTATGATTATGAAAACTTGCCAATAAATCAGATGGTTGGAGTAAGTGGATTTCGAAACCAAGATAGTTTATGCCGAAATGATACAGAATTAAACAAACATAGTGTCTATACCGGCCTCAAAAGTGGGATAGTAACTACTTCATCCGAATTAAACACAATTAATAGAAATAATAATCCAAATAGGCGAGGAGGAAAGCTAAAACCAAGACATGTACCTGATTTTGTATTGATATCTCCCGATGATGTGGAGAAGTTACTTTCTTCTGTGACTACATTGGATGAGAGAAAGACTATAATGAGTAATTATGAACTGGGAACTATTGTACTAAGAAGGCTTTGCATTAGCGAAAGTAGTGAAATAAAGGCGTTTATGGATTCAATTCAGATGAGAACAACTGGGAAGGCATTAGAAAGTCACGAAAGAAACATTATTTGCTTAACTTTTAGAGGTCAGCCAAAAAGATGGGTCTTTTGTCCTTGTAGGAGCTGCTTATTTAAAGGTAAAGCACATGACAAATTAATGGGACATTTTAAAATTATGGAACAGGATGCTCAAACAAATAAATTTCAAATTTCTAAAAATGTATTTGATTCATATGGCGTTTTTATGGCCTCCTGTGGTTATTTTGCTGCCACTTTTTGTCCTCAGCAAAATTATTCTTCGCATAAAGTGTTTATAGGCCCTACGATTTCGGATTTAAAAGGAAGGATTCACGATCGGTATATTCTATTCATAAATGATTCAAAAGTTATACACATGGCTTGGAGAAGAAAACAGAACTACACATTTGAGTGTGAGGATTTGCTTACTAACGTAATGTCCAAGCTGACAATATGTGGAAAATCTGGCCATGCGCAAATCATGAATCAGTTAAATATGGGGTATTCTGGGTTAATAGCTCTACCACTTAAATTGCGTTTTCATTGTGATGGTTTGGATAAACAACCAAGTTCAATGAATTCGATAGAGGAGATAAACAAAGATGTTGGGGGGTTAATTGGCAAAAAAAACAAGAGGAAAATAAATAAGAGGCACTTGGAGGATTGGGATATAATAAATTCAGATAAATTCTTAAATGACGCAAATGAACTTCAAAATGCGTATAGCAAAAGTGTTGGCCAAAGCTTAACAGCTAAATCTTACTCTTTTCCAAACTCTCCTATAGTAAGAATTCAAAATAGTCAATATTATAATTCAGAGAATAACTCTCTAACTCCGAGATGTACAAAGCAGTATATTTCCGAGTCTGGACATGAAGTAGATGGTGATGTTCTCACCTCCAATAGATATGGTTGCATTGTTGGAGATGTTTCTACCGCTTCAGCAACACCGATTGCAGACAACACGGATTGCCTAATTAATAAACAATTTAATTATAATTCGAAGATAATAGATTGTATTCAAACAATGAGCAAGGGTGGATTTCCACTTAATGATATCAATAGGAACATATATACGAATAATGGCTCAATAGATCCAAATGCTTTCATTGCGAAAGTTCCAATTCCTTCTGCTTTTCTAAGCAATATTAACCACAATAAATTATTATTGAATAATATGGACATACAGAAGGTGGAACAGTATGGAGCTAAGCCAAACAACCAGAACAGGCTAGGAACGTCCGAAAACGAAAATGAAAATCCAAATATAAAGCAAATAAAGGGAAATTATTTGTATGGGGACTTCTCACAAGGGAATGGGGGTTTTAGATCACATTTTCAGCACAGTTTCATAAATGACGGGTCGCATTTTAATTTTAATCCGTTAGCATTTTCGTCTGATTCTGTGGCAAATTCATTATTACAAAATGAGGCAGTTGACGATGATTCGATCAATAAACACAATTTCAACAATGGAACGATTGCTAATGGGATTGTGACTGGTCAGCCTGTCCCTTTATATAGGCAAGTTTACTCCCCGAATGAAATCGTTACCCCAAATTCTACGATGGAAATTTCATCACCAATACAGCAGATTCAACATTCATATATTTCGGATGGAATTGTTCAAGATCAAAACAATCAAATTAATATTATTCAAGTACAGAATATTGTAAATCCGGGGACATATAGCGATATGTTTGGTGAAGATGTTTCGCAGTGCGCAACGTGTGAACACTGTTCTGTTGGTGGTTATCCATACTATTGTAATTGCTATAAAATACCATCTGAATCAGCAGCAAACTCTAATGCGATTGATGTAAATGACACTTCAGGAGTTTTTTAGTTGAGTAATCAATATATTACGCTTGAAACATATTAATAGTAATTTGGGTTTTAATTTTATATTTGAAATAATCGGTACGCATTATTTGATTAACTAGTGATTTCTAGGGCATCTCTCTATATTCAACATCTTCGAAAATGAGTTCATTGATTGGCTTTGGTCTCCAAACAGAGTTCTGGTAAATTGATGCATTTGGATCGCCAGTATTTGAATAATTAACGTTGCTCGGTAGTGTCCAAATATCTTTTTGCCTACTAGTTATTTCAATTGATCCTCTTTTTTCACTAATAAGGTCGGATGCACTTCTTGTCTTTCTTAACTGTGCGGAAGCGTTCATAAAGTATTTACCGGCGAGTTTTCCTGCATTTATCATCGTCAAAACACCCATTGCTAATGGGAGTTGTGTATCTAGCATATTTCCTTTTGTTATATCTAATTCAGGAGTTTCATCTGTTATTCGGTCACTGTTATCTGTAACACTTTCGTCCACGGCCTTTTTAAATGCAAGTATTTCTCTAACTGACATTACAATTACGAATGAAGTTGTAATTATAATTCCAAGGAAAAATATTATTGTCATTATAAATGTGAATCCTTCAAACTCATGAAATTTAGTAAACCCCCCAAATGTACTGAAGAGAGTCCAAAAAACATAATACGTAGGCACTACCAATGTTGCATCACCCATAGCAAGTCCTAGATTAAGAAAATGCATTTGAAGCCATGTTGAAATAGAAAAGAATATGAATGCGATGTATGGTTGAATATTATACATCCAATCTTTTGTGTGCTGTAGAGCAAATTCGCCCCAGGCAACCATTTCTTTAATTTCGAGGACACATTGAGCACCAATAAGCCCTGCTAAAAAACCGTATAACATACTAATATACTTTGGATATTTTGGAAAAACGACATTAATTTTTGCATGAGTATTCAAATTAAATGAATTATTTGGAGAACCTTTTCCAGTGGGAGCGATGCTCAAAGAGTCCTCATCTAAAGACTTTAGTATAGCTCTTCTAGTTTGAATTTCTTTTTGTTCATTATATTTCGCCTCTTCATTATTAATTACTATCAACACGGCAAGTGCAGATATAAAACAAAAAATAATATAAATTAAGTAATATGGATCTGACCATGAATCAATCCCTGAGTATTTATTTATAGGTGTTTCAATTGGAAGAACAGACGCGACAGCACACAAAAAAATTCCAAAAATTACTCCAATAGTTGAAACCAACTCGAAAATCCCAAATTTCTCATCAAGTAAAGTTGCAGCTGCAAATGCATTGGCAACTAATCCAAAACTATTCATAGGCGCTAGAATGGATGCTGGTGCAAAACCAAGTGCAATGATATGAATAATTGCCCCAAATGTATACGAAACAATACCTATCCACCATGTGACTTCGTTATAGGCCATACTAGGAACGCTCGCTTGTGAATCATGGTTATACTTCTGTTGTTGAATATGAAGGCCTTTTTTCATGTATGCATTTCCAAAGGCCATAAAGCAAGACCCCACAATTGTGAGAATTATCCCAATAGTCAGACTAAGCACTGGGAAGTTTGTACTCAGCATTTGAATATAGTTTTCTTCCACATTTTGATCGATTGAAAACAACATTTGGATAAAGAGATATTAACTACATCAATAATAAATTATGAAAACCCGTAAAAAGATTTCTATAAAAAAATACTTTAATATTTTGTGTGAAAATGGAAATAAGACAGGACGGTTGGAACTCAAGATTCACCTTTCAGATCATCTCTGACGATAATTGCTTTTGAGGGTGATATAGCTGATCTTTGTGTTTGAATGATATTCCGTGTGGGTATCTGCAACCTTTTTGATAATCTCTTGTATTTCCTCAAAATATTTATTTTTTTTCTTCACTTTCATTGCATCAAGAAATGGTTTGATTTGCATCCTTCCTCCAGCGAGACTAAGTTTGCGAATAACTTCAGTCTCAAGGCTCCTAGACGGACCGTTAATTGAGGATGATACAACAGTTGGAGATTTAACGATCTTTTTTTGTGTATCAGAATGCGCACTTATATTCGACGTGACCGGAACGGAACTACTTACGTTACTTTTGCTCTCAATATCATCATCAACTTCATCTGAGTACAAATTTAATTCCTCATCAGCCTCCATATCCTGTTGATTTGCTATCATTGTTTTCAAGGTTTGCCCGTATTCTGTCAAAATACCGTCCGGCCCTTCATCGTCATCTGAATTAGAATAATCATGATTCCTATTCATCATATTTGGATTATGCTCTTCCTCAAATTTTTCATCCATTTCATTTTTTTCTATATAACCTTCGTCATCACTCATTTTTCCATCTCCGTCATAGTCCCAATCTTCACCGCTGTTTAATGTGGTTAATGAAAGAGCAGAAACTACAATGCGCGAGTCATCCTTGATTTCTTTATTTAACATTGCAGACATTTTTCTTTTTTTTTCTTGTTGTTTAAGACCAAAGTCCTTGTCATATATATCGTCTAATATCCCTACTTTCATAGCACCAAGATTTGGTGCACTTGTGTCTGATTTTTTCAATAGACCTTCAGCATTATCATTTTCAGGGATTTGATCATCTTCAATTTCGTTTTCCAGTTTGATTCGCATCTTGTTAGACGATTCTTGTATACGAGCTGTTATAGCAGCTTCTCTAAAAATGTAATCACGTTTTAGGTTTTCTGCAATGTCGGAGTTACTTTCATTTTTTCCTTTAATGGCTGGGTCAAATACAAATAGTCCATCTAATATTCTAAACTCATAGTGGCTTCCTTTATCAATAATAGCAGCGTAGTTTGAATTATTTAATGCAACCTGCCTCCCAATACAATGCCTCGAATTGCTATCTCTAATTTTAACGTTTATCTGTTTCAGGTCCAGCTTATCATTGGAATCACCTAATTTCTCATATTTGATACTTTGTGAGTCTATCTCCTGGAAATAAAACGTGAAAAAAATCCAAAAGAGCCTCAGATAACTTACTTTAACAGGATTAACATAGTCTACATATATTTTGCCAGTCATGCTTTGGGCATGAGTGGGAACACTAAATCTTCCGAAAAAACAGCTTCCAGAACGATCAGCACTTAGAACGAGCTGTTTCTCAACATTAGAGTCACCTTCATCAAAATAATCGGCAATCTCATCCGATATTGCACTCGAATAGCTCATTTCATGCAAAACAAAATTACAACTTTATAGTGAAATACAACTAAAAAGAAGAGCGGGGATATGTGCCATAAAAAATAATATGAAATGTCTATTACTAAGAAACGAATGAATCAAAGTCGAAGTTTTCATCTAATCTCCTGCCTTTTTGGTTAATGGTGTTTTGTCTCTGAGTGCTATTATATCTATTGATGGCACTAGGCATCGATTTAAACTTCATAGCCTGAACATTTATGGCTGTTTGAACACTTGTATTGTCGGATTTTGATGTAAAGTCAACTTTAGAAGGGCCTTCAGGCTCATTACATTTTTTAGAGTGTTTGCGTTCATATTCTGTGGTCTCTGCATCAAGAATTTGTTTATATTGTCTTCCACACAAAGTATTTGCATATTCCTTCGTATTTGGGGAAAAGTGGGAACCTAGAACTTGCTTAAAATAATTTCTTGCTCTGTTGTTGCCACCAATGTCCATTCTTAACAATTGTGATGGGGTGAACTTGTCAAGATCAGATGATCTTACAAAGCTTATATGAACTCCCATCTTTCTATGGTCGGATGAACAGTTTAGGCAAATGAATACAGCAAATGAAAGTGAAAGCCATGTTGGGTTCCTTGATTCACAATCAAAACATGTTTTATTTTCCGATCTGCTTTTCATGTTTTGAAAGAATTCATCTCTAAATCTATCAGAAACGAACCCTTTTTCATCTACTTCGGCGTTTATGATGTTAAAATAATTCATATTTTGTAAAGTTGTTTTCTACCGCGTAAGAAAATCTTTACCTTGGGAATTTCTGGTTGGTGATTCTCCTCATAATATTCTTCAAATTATTCCATGCTACTTGATTTCTTATGAGCTGTGGATTTTTAAGGCAACATGTATGTATTGCTGTAATATAAAGTTGTGAGATATTTAATTCCTTTTGTTGACACAAATACATCATTTTCATTCTTAATGAAACACTGTAGAATTCATTTTTAGTTTGGATGAAACTGTATATAAAAAGACCTTTTGACCTTTGAATATATGTTGCATATCTCCCAATTGTGACAATCCATGACATTGCAGATTCCAGCGATGTAGCAATGAAGTCTGTGCATGTCGAATCGTACCCATCAAGAATTCTTATACTAAAAAATAGCCACGGCATATTAGCCACTGAATTCTTATCTTCGTCTGTTCCATCTTTTGCAGAACGTCTAAAAAGTTCATAGAAGAATCCTTTTGGTTGGTTAAATCTTCGGAATGAGTTCGAATTGTTACCGTAATCAATTCCAATCACTTTCTCCAAAGATATGCTTTTAACAATATTGCTTGATGTCGTGTACTCAAGGCTAGTTCCCACAATCCTGCAATAACATTTCACAGTGCTTCCGTGGTTTCCTTGTAATTTATGTAAAATTGATCCATTCCTAACTTCGAAGGTTAAACTGGGCTCTAGGGCATTCCCAGGGCGACCAACACTATGAAATAGTACTCTTTTAAGGTTTATGATTTTTTCCTTAGCATCTTTGAGTTTAGTTTTTAAATTTTTCATTAGCAAATCTGACTCTTGTATCCTTTGCGTTTCGTTAGCAATAATGTTGTTTTTAAAATGAGAAATTACATCAGAGAATTTTTGTATACTTTTTTCAATCCCGACTATATCTTTCCGAATATTTGAAATTTCTTCTGTAAGACTTCCAGTGTTTTTAGATAAATCTTGAGTGATTTCTGAAATAACTTCGTTTCTTTTTATTAATAGAGTCTCCAAATAAGCAGCCATTTTGTCAACCATTTCCTTGGAACGCGACAATGGTTCGTATATTTTCAGCTCTCTCTTCATTTGATCTCTTTCTTTTTTTAAATCTTGATTATTTTTTATAGAATTAGAGAGCTGTTCTTCAATTGTAGTTTTTTCTTTATTGATTTGTTCAATGTCAATTTTTTTTTTTTTATTATCATCTTCAAGCAATTCGAATTTCTTTTCGAGTTCCTAGAAGAATTTCATTTATTCTAAAACAAATAGTTTAAACTTACGTCAAATTCAATTTTCTTTGCTTCTAATTCGTCTTTTAAATTAGCAAACTCCACATTTCGTTTTCCGAGAATTATTTGAAACTGTTTCTGCGTTTGGTAGAGTTCTTCTTGCGCCTTATTTCCTACAGCAAGAATACTCTGGGTTCCGTTGTGAAGTTCCTGAAGCTTTTGATATTCATTGATTTTCTTTTTTAAACCTTCCCTAAATGACTCTTTTTGCTCGATTGCCTCCTCAAATCTAAGTACAAGTTGATTATACCTCTTTTTAAGTTCATTACATGATTCCTCAATATTCTGTTTTTCAATAAGTGCCAGTGTATACTGATCTTCAAGTTGGCTGTTTTGATTGGCCTTTTGATTCGTAAAGTCAAACTTCTTGTCAAAATATTCATTCGCTTTCTTGTTTTCAACCCGAATACGCCCATTTGGGGACACATTTGTTTGTAAATTATCATTCTGTCTATTATTTTTTATATTTACATTGATAGATCTCATTGGTGAGTTCTTAATTCCACGATTAACATTTGTGACTAGATTTGTCAAATTCTCATTCCATTCCTTTATTTTTTCTTTTTCATGTCTCAGCCTTTGAACCTTTTCATTTGAATTGTGGGCATCCGTTCTTTTATTTTGAGTTAGATTTGTGTACATCTAAAACGTATTTAATAATATTTTATTAATTAAAAAAAAAGTTTCTTGAAGGCATGAGAAAAATCTAATAATGACATTGCACATCTCCACATACTGCGCGCCAACTTCCAATATTTCAAAGAATTTATTATTTGGCTGTTAAGCAAATGAGCATAATAATAATTTACGAATCATTTTTTCTGTAGGCGAATAAAAATCGACCAATTTACGAGTATTTTATGTTGTGATGCCTAAGAATACAAAAAGTGGTGACGCGACTGTTCGAAAGAGAGTTTTTAAAAAGTTGAATTTACGATCAGATTCTAAAATAAACGGACTTCAGATATGTACTTTTTACGTTAGGGGGAGATGTAAAAATGGGGATTCTTGTCATTTCCTGCACTCAGTTGTTCCTCTGACTAAAAAAAGACTTTGCTGGTACTTTATTGCAGGAAAGTGTTCTAAGATTGACTGCCAGTTTAGTCATGAAATATCAAAATTCCCATGTAGGTACTTAAACACCATAGGCTTTTGTAGGAATCTCAAGGATTGCCGTTTCAGTCACGAACTGATTAAGACAGAGGAAGAAAGAGAAGAGTTTGTCAGAGAAAATAAAGACTACTTACTACTCCCTCATAAAGATGGTGGGCCAAACGTTGTCGATTCTAGCCATATGTGGTGGCTACCTCTTCTAAACAAGATAGTAAAGGAAGATAAAGAGCTAGCAGCTAAGAAATCATTCGTTAGAGGACTATACAATGAGTCAGAAGCTTATATACCAAAAGGGATTTGTAGTTCAATTGAATTAAGTAATTCAAAATATACTAGCAATGGCTCTGAAAATATTTGTGAGAAAAGTGTCCCTCGGGAAAATTGTTAGAGTAATTCAAGAATTTATGGTTCATAGATGAGGTCTCTGGGAGGAATAAGTATAACATTAAAAGATTGAACTCTAACATGTTTGGTGGTTTTGGTAGTAAATGTTTATTAATATACTCAACTATCTGTACAATTAGGACTAATCATTTGCTCTAGGCAAATGATCAATTCCTTTTGGTTATCGCAATTACGCCAGTCAAAAGTAGTGATAACCGCCAAGTAATTACATTTATGTTAAAGACAATTATTTTAATAATTTAAGAGGATAAAGTAGCGAATACTATATGTTATTGTATATTAAGTTTGAAACACTGTCATTCATTTCCAAGATTTATGCAGGATTATCATTATTTTCAATACTTTGGTTCACTTATTCCTACAATATTTATCTCAAATGTAACCCAAATAAATTAAAAAATATTAATAACTCTAAATTTGATTTCTGCAAAAGACTGGACTATGAAAATGTATCTTTATTATATTCCATACTTGGGTCAGTTATTTATTGCCCAATTCGAATATTTACGTTGAGTTGTGCAACATTTTTTGTTCTATTGGTTTTATTGATTTTAAAATTGATTGGAATAATATTTCCATGGGTAAGAGAACTTCTCTTGTACAACAATGCTCATATATTAGTTGTTAAATTTGTAGGAGTGTTCACACTCCGATTGTTGGGCATTACAAATGTTAATCATTATATTTTTGAAAAAGTCAAGTGTGATGATAATAGACAGGTCAAATATAGCTGTGTAAATTCAGATTGCCCACCTAAAGGAGATGATATAATAACAATCGTTTCTAATCATATTTCAATCTTAGATATTTCTTTCTTTATGAGATACGTTTCTTGTGGCTTTGTCGCTCAAAAAGAAATTCGGGAAAACTACATTTTAGGAACAGTTGCTGATATTATTGGGTGTATTTATGTTGATAGGAGTTGCATGGAGACTAGATCTAAGGCTAGACATTTAATTCAAGATAAACAAATTAGAAGGCTCAATTTAGTTAACTCTGGATGCGCTCCAATTAATACTTCCGTAAATGTTTATGGAACAAGAAACTTAAATATTCAGATTAAGTCGAGTAGACATTTTGATTCTCCAGAGAAAACCCCATTGGTTATTTTCCCAGAAGGGACTACAACGAATGGAAGCGATATTATTCCTTTCAAGCTAGGGGCTTTTGAAACCCTTACTCCAATTACACCAGTTGTTTTATCTTATACATACTCCGCATATTCTCCAGCATTTGATATTATCCCTTTTTGGGTACTTATTTGTTTACTTCTCTGTAACTATGGAGAGATAACGCTTTCTGCCTACTGGCTACCACAAATGCATGCCTCACCCTCCGAAACGAACGACGAACCAACCAAAGATTTTGCTGACCAGGTGAGAGAACTAATGAGTAGGGTTCTCAGAAAGGATAGAGAATGTATTGAGGAAAGTAAACGGCAATTATATAATAAAAGAGGCGTAATTAGAAAAAGAGAAGGCGGATTCGATATATTCATCGATGAGCATCGGAAGAATGGTTGTTCAACAACGGGCTCGCTTAGGTTAAAACAAGAATACATCCGAATGCTCCTCTAATCAAATCGTAGTGTTTACATCGGTGTAATTGCACAAAGGGACCAAACAAATTTAACTAACACAATAATTATATATACCCATTATATATTTTTCATTGTTTAAGACAACTTCAATGTTCCTATGTTATTGGGAGCTAGGAGCGGATTCTAATATACAAATTTGTATTATACATTTTAATAATATATCTTTACTTTTGGATTGTATAGTGTCGCGTCTCCTATTGAATGATAATTTCTATGTTGATATTGCAAAATAAATATATAGTCTTTCTTTTATATTTGTTAAAGAAATATTGTGCCCATGATACTTCTTTGAGTGTGCCAAAATGTTCATACATTTTGGATATGTCATCGAAGTTATACAGAACGCTGGTAATAACCGGGATTATTAAAACAAGATTATGTCTTGTTAATATTCACTAAATCCTGACCTGTCACTGGCTACATGAATTGTAATGATCTCTTGAACCCATTATTCTGTATCTGAATGGTCCACTTAATCTAATATTTTGTGGCCGATATTTATCGAGCCTTTGTTCATTATCGTTTTCCTGACGAATTGTTGGTGATTCGTTCCATTTAATCCATTCATTCTTCGCCCTGAAGCAAATTGCCTTACTTACATAAGATTTCGGCAAAACATTCATTGCTTCTTTCTTTAATTGAACTGGGTCATAACTTTTGACATAGAGAGGACGCGTTTCGTCCTTACAACCCATTTTATTCCATGTAGAAGTGCCCGCTGTCACCTGGGTGGAGTGATCTTTGATAAAAGAACAATTTTCGAAGCGTCTACTTTTCTTGGTCGTTGAATTCACATTCCTTAAAAATGAACTGTTATCTTCGATAAGGTTGTCGCCTTTTATACATAAGTTGTTTAGTACAGTTGATATATTTACGCTAGGTACTGAGTAGCTGTCCTGGGGGGGGTCAACAATGTGATATATATTGCCTTGAATCATGTTAATTCCATTTTTATACATCATGGATAAATGATCTCGAATTAAATACAGTCTAGGGGATAATGGAATAACTTTATCAACATGTGTTAAATGTGGAATATCATAACTAGAACATGCCTTTTTTTTTTTGGAAATGAGTTCATTATACACATGAATTAAGTTGGCCTTTTGAAATTGTGGGTTTTTTTTTAAAGTTTTTTTTTCATTTAGAAATACGTTTGTTTGTAAATAAATATTTGTACTCTTTCTTAAGCTCAATAGGTATTCTATTCTTTTTAGTTGATTTGAAATCCATTTTTTTTTGCTAATATTTTGTTCCCTAATAAATACTGATCTCAACAATCTAATAATAAAGTATACATCACGGTTATTTAATTCACAATATGCATTAAATATAGGCTTTGTACCGTTAAAATATTTAACATTGGCAACATTTAGAAAAGAGTTCTTGTAAATCTTTAGAAATGGGAATATGAAAGATGATATGTATCCTTTCTTTGGATTTATCTCACTTGTTGTGCTACTTGAATATGTTGATAAAAATAAAATAGTCATTTTAATTAAAGGCGTATCTAAAACAAATTGTCATTCCAGCATTTTTCACAAAATGATCTAGTTTTTGCTATTTTTTTTGTAATCTTAGTGTGTAATTATGGGTGACATTCAAATGGGGAAAATTACAACAATGCCATGTTTTGACAAGTGACAATTTACAAAGAGTATGGGAAAAATACAAAATGAAAATAGTGGCCTATTTCAACTGTGCTTAGAAAAGTCTAAAGACTATTTTATACTTGATCTAACCAAGCTAGCTGCAAATGGATACTGTATTAATTTAGAATGTTTTGGAGATCAGCTAAAGTTTTCATGTTTAACTTTGCCACCTAGAGGCTTAAGTGTTTCAAATGAGGATATCATTGTAGGAGTTCCAATTGGAACATTTAATTCAAATCAATTAAGAAGATTGGCACAAATTGTCGAAAGTCTAGCAACTTTAGAGGAATTAAAGTTTTTCAGATTTTTTGATTTTTTTATCTCATTTTCAAGTAATGATCCAAGAAAAAAAGAATATTTTTTATTAGATTTGACAAAAAATTATGATTCGGATGAAAACAGTCTAATTGTTCAAGCTATTAATGGGAAAGGCTTTGACACAATAGAATTAAGTGATAGTTTAAAACCGTTGGTCCATGGCAGTATAAAAAAAAAAATAACCGTGATGCAAAACTTGTTAGACCACTTCACTAAAAATACCAATCTATTAATTGATCAAATTATGGACAAATTTGATGAAAAATCAATTAGTTTAAATAGGAGGCTTGAAACTGCGCAAAATAAAATTTTATTACAAGAAGCCAAGGTAAATCGACTGAATGATGTGGCCTGGAAAATAATTAAGCAGTTTTGTGAGATAAAGGAGTTAGACTTTTCTGAATGTGATACTGTGCTCAGTGATGGTGTGGATGGAGGAACACATATAGAAAATGGTGATAGAGAAGTACTCACACTTCAAGAAGCACTTCAAATAAGGAGATCTCACGGAGGAGAGGGCCTTCCCGAGGATTTTGAGTCCCCCGACAAACTATTGCAGTTTGGTAGAGTTGAGGGAGCACCAAATAATATTGTAGATGAAATGGGTCCTCTTGAGAGGGATGCAATTTCCAGAAAACTTAAGGGGAACATATGGGGCCCAACGAACACTAATAATGTAACCCACATGCATCTACGGAAAATAGACTGGATACAAGACGAAACAATTCATCCCGCATTTAAGCAACTTAATAAGTTAAAAGCAAACGATATTGTTCAAATAAATACAAAATTAGAAACAAGATCTGGTAATAAAATATATGATCCAATCTCTGAATATAAGGTTAAGAAATCTAGCATAGCTGAAGAGATGGCAGAAAACACTAAGCATTCACCAACAATATTTAGTTATCTGGGGAGGCCAATTCCAAAGTTAGCACACCAAGAGATCCAATTTATTCCGAGAAAAAAAATAATTGAAAGTATACAGTACTCAATGAACACAGAGTCATCTAATAATGAGAAATGGAAGAGTTATGGAAGACCTATATTAAAAAGAGAGATGAAATTGAAGACGCCTGAAGGGATAAAGATAGAGCCACTGAATACCAAAGTAAACAATTTTGATATCTCAAGTAAAGATGTTTATAACATATTGCTTTAGATAAATGTAATAAACTAGTATATGGATGAGCTAACATTAATTATAGAAAGGGGATTTGGGTTTGATCTAGACTGCGCTTGTTTAAGTAGATGCTGTACTTCTGGTGCGTCCGGATGTACTTTCATAGTATGCTGTGTTAACCCACTTTGATTCCTGCATTTCCTTTGGCAATATCTACAAATGAAATGTTCATTATTTTGGTTTTGAATGTAGTTAGAATTGGTTGAGGAGTTTCCCATTGGTACTCCTATGCTCTGAGAATCAAATTCGGTGGAAATTGGAGCGACCGAATCGAAACAAAGTTTTGATAGTGGGTTTGAAATATTACCTGGATTATCGCATGATTGTAAGCTTTGTTGCTCAGAGTTTCTATGGTCATTATTTCGGAATTCAGCATTGTTGGCTTCAAAGTATACAGACTGAACATTATTTGATGATAACAGCGGTGAGTTTAAAGCCATGCTGGGCGTCGTGTTGGATATTGTATGTTGAGAAATCGCTCTCTTATTATCTACTGAATAATCACTGGAAAGTATTGATCTCGATATGGCATTAGCTATCGAATTTTTTGGAGTCTTAGGCTGGTTGGTTAGGCTCGCAAGTAAAAAGAGGTTCTTCTGAAGTCTTGAAACTAATGGCCTTAATATGTCCTCTCGTCCTGCCTTTTTTCTAAATGAATGGATTCCATATATTAATTGCTTATTTTCTTGAATTATATTTTCGACATGTTCGCGTGAAAAAAATGAATTGTGGTCATTACAGTATTGCATAATATTGATAGTTCGTTCTTAATTCCACAAACTATTGAAAAATCTTGCGGCACAAAATGAGTGGTTAGAAATCATTTAGTTGCAATAGTAAACATTTTTTAATTGAATAAAAACTGTTTGCATAAATTATTTGCGTAAATTATTTGAGAGATTATTGAAGTAAAAATTTGGTTCTGCTTTTAATATCTGTAAAGTGTCTTTGAAAACTGGTTACTGGGTTTTTTTTCTAAATACCAAAACTGAAGTTATTCGGTTTTTTAATGTGCCAGCTTAACTTTAATTTGCTGTGATAAAGCATTTTGATTTGAATAATTATTCATATTCAATATATTGAATAAAGATATTCAGTATAAGAAGACCTTCAAGCTAAATAAAATGGGATATGCCATTCGTGAAATGCTGGGGATCACCCCTAGTGTTAAAATTGTTTCTCAAATGAATGAAAAGCTAAAAGGTGATGAGCCACCAGAAATTTATGGGCAAAAAATATTGGTTGGAAAAAACTTCGATATGGTTAGCATTCCTATTAGTACTTCAATAGGTGTTTCATCTAAACAAAAACCTACATCTAAGTGGGAGTGGGCTAGATTTAAAAATACTGCACGCAATGATTCTCTCAAATTATTTCACTGGTCAAGAATTCAAAATTCTAATTTTGAGGATCAAAGTGTGAATATCAACAGGGAATCCAGTTCAAAAGATAGAGTTACTAATGGAAGCAGTAGTTCTAAAATAGTTCAGGATGACATTTCTCAAAAAGATGTACATAATTATTATTTTTCAAAATTTAATAAACACCCAACTATTTATACTTTTCAATCAGATCAATACAACAAATTTATTAGGGATATGGATCCTGATTGGACTGAAGATGATACTTATTTACTATTTGAATTGTGTAAAGAGTTTGACTTAAGGTTCATTATCATTCACGATAGATATCTGCCACCATCTGGAAGACAACGTACGCTAGAGCAACTTAAACAAAGATATTATTCGGTTTCCAAAAAGTTGGTAGAACTCAGTTTTGACTCTAAGAGAAGAGCACTTGGAAATTCTCCAGACCCATCTATCCTCGCTTCCCTGAAGGAAGAACGTAGTAGGCACCCGTATATTAGATATTCTTATAATTTGGAACAAGACAGAAATAGGAGGGTTGCGCTCCTGGAGAGTTTTAATGAACGAAGTTCAAGGAAAAACGCCAAAAAAATTATTTCGGATGTTCAACCAAGACCCACACAAAGCAAGAAAGGTAATGCACACCCACAAAAATGTATTGCAGACTTGATAGATATTGAAGGTGAGATCGAACAGGAAATTCAGTTTATAACTAAATTAAAGCTACATGATTCATTCGGACCAAAGAAAAGCGGTGCTACAACAGTGGGAACATTATGTTTTCAATATATCTCCTCACTTCCTAGAAAGTTCTCTTCAGATGTAGAGAATTTTTTAAAACACTTCAAGCTTGATATTTTCCCACTTCCATTTTTGAATATAGAGGTTGCAGAACAATACTGTGCGATGAGATGTGATTTGTTGATTTTGCTTTCAACAAGAAAAAAACTTCAGCGACTTAATTCATTTAAGCATGCATGGCAAGAAAAACTAAGAAATGCGATATTACAAAATGATGAATTTGGGCAAGCTGATCATGAGGAAAAGAATAGAAGTTCCTCGTTGATTAATTCATCAGGAAGGCAGCATCATGCATCTTCAACATCCCCTATGATGAACACATCAAAAGGTAACCCTACAAAAGCAAGAGGTAAATCAATCAGGTCCTCTCCAGAGCAAACAACAGCTGGGCAGATAGCTATTCAGGAGATGAACAACCCATCTATTTCACAACATAGCAATAATGAGCATGTAAAAAGGGACACTGATCAGATGGAAAAGCCCAGGAAAAGGTCAAAGTCGAGCGTATCCAGATTCATAACCCAACAAAATGGATTACCCAATCAACATGGCGCACATTTGAACCATGTGCAAATAATAAATGGGCAAACAGTAGTGGCACCTACAAATTCTACACAAAACGAACAGTTTCTGTCACACGATACAGTTATGGGAGGCGAAATTTAGGACTGAAAAAAATGTTAACAGATACTCTCATCGGAAGACCAGACTCTAATTGTATGGTCTAGCCCCACAGTGACTATTTTTTGGCCATTTGAAAAAATGTCCATACCTGTTATTTTGTGCGAATTTGTCTCTATTTTTTTAATGCAAGAATAAGATACACAACTAAAGTTTGAAATAAAGTCTATGTTTAATTCACTTTCAGGAGTTGAGGTTGACCAAATCTTAATGCTCTCATCATGAGATGCCGACGCAATATATCTTCCCTTAATTGGTTCATATTGAACCTTTGATATATATTTTGAATGCCCCAGTATACAAGATAGTAGGGGCTGATCCATCCTTCTTAAGTCCCAAATTTTAATATAGTTATCTTGGGAGGATGTAATAAATGTCGCGTTGTGGTTGGGGGAAAATTGGGTTGTAACAATTTTTCCATAATGAACTGATTGGTTTAAAATTGACCTTCCTGTACGGATGTCCCAAACTCTAAATAACCCCCCAGAATCACCGCTGATAACCAGGGCACCATCTGGATGTACATCTAGACCAAAAATTGGCCTAGTGTGCCCTTCCTGGACCTGAATTTGGCTTGATGCTTCAATGTCCCAAATCCTCCACGTGTCATCGCTACTGGCAGAAAATAAATGATTCGAGAATGGATGCACGATTACTTTATTAACTTGATCTTCATGCCCAATATACTCAGCTTCGATCTGACCGTTGTTCCATAGAAATATATTTGCATTTAGATCACAAGAGAATAGTTTTGAATTTTGCTCTTTTGTAGCAATCCAGCACACGTCTGTGACACTATGTTTATGGGACTTTAATGTCGGACCCAATGTTAGGTTTTTGGAATCCCATATTTTCAAATCTCCACTCAAGCCATATGTTACAACATTATCCTCGAATGGAGATATGCGGCAACCTAATATATATCTTGTATCACACAATTCACAAATGTTTTGCCTAATATTTTTTGCTAAGCGTGATAAAAAACGGCCATTTTCTTCCAATAAATCTCTTCTATATAGTTCTCTAGCGATTTTTAGCCTACTATATGATCTTTTAATAGACTCTGTGAGAATCTGTTTTCTAAATGATAGCAATTTATCTGAACCGTGTGAAAAAAATACCTCCTTTACCGAAGACTGTGATAAGTCTTTTATTGTGGTAGGATTTGCTTGTTTAGCAATTAGACTCGATAGTCTCTCTCTTCTTCCTAGCTGATCTTCGCCAAAATAGCATATTGGTTCTCCTAGCTCACGAAGTTGGAGTTTTACTGTTGTATCATTCGTCGAAACCGCATTATTTAACGATGTGTAATTCATTGTCCACTAAAATCAACGAAATATGATTAATGTATTTTCATGAATACTAAGTGTTTAAAATACATAAAACCAAAATACTTATCCATTCCCTATATAAACATAACTTCACTCAACACTTCGGCGAAAAAAAACTCATTAATTCAATCATGTCTTGATCCCCCTCTAGTGAATATGCGTATTACCGCACTTAATGTTTTCTTTTTGAGCGATTTAGTAGTGGAGGGGAAAAAATTAAAACTTTATTATGAGGAAAGACCAAGGAAGTTATCAAGAAAATTTGGATGCTAATATCCACAAGAAATCCATTCAAAGTGGGAATGATGGAATCAACATCATATCTGATGTTAGACAAAACATTGCTACGAAACAGATTGGGGGGGCTCCCATACAGGCAGAATCTGAGTTTCACCCAGGTGAGGGAGATCATTTAAATGGCGGATCCCTTGGAGATTACTTCTCAGAGCAGAATAATATGACAGATACATTACAAAACACATCAGAATATTCAATTCAAGGTGAACTTTATTCATGCATAGAGCCTATTGTTTGTAACAAAAGTAATAATAATTTAACAATTCTTGTAACAGGAGCAACGGGATTCATCGCATCACATATTGTGGAGCGACTACTGCTCAGAGGATATAAAGTGCGTGCAACAACAAGAACTAAGAGCAGCCCAAATGCAGACTCCCTGTTTAACTTTCGTTATGCAAGTGAAAATTTAACACTTCATGAAGCGGATCTACTAAATTCTGAGTGTTGGGGAGAACTTGTTAAGGGGTGTGATGCAGTATTTCATTGCGCATCCCCGTATAAAATGGACTGCAATGATCCATATGAAATTATAAATCCGGCAATTATTGGTACAAAAAACGTTATTCACGCATGCTGTATGTGTGATGATGTCAAAACAGTTGTTCTGACTTCGTCGATTGCTGCTGTTGTAGGAGCATATAAGGACGGAAAAGTATACTCTGAAATTGATTGGAATGATGACTGTGACCCTAATATGCATCCATATCTGTATAGTAAGGTTGAGGCAGAGAAAATAGCATATAAAGTGGTAGATGAATGCCGGAAGTCATTGAATTTAGTAGTTATAAATCCAGGCATGGTAATTGGTCCTTCTTATAGGGATGAGATAAACCAGTCTGTTCAATGGATTTATAATATGATTACTGGTAAAATGCCACTGACAGTTGACTTACAGACTGGGTGGGTTGATGTAAGGGATGTTGCAGAGATTCACATTCGGCTTTTCGAATCTGGTAATGTATCAGGAAGATTTATTTGCATTGAAGGAATGTACACGTTTCTCGATATTTCGAGAACGATTAGACACTCTTTACCTCAATTAAGCCCTCCAAACCACTCACTTCCTTCCTTCATAGCTAAAGTGATTCTTCCACTGTTTGCGTCAAAAAATGAAAGGGACTTTTTGAAAATGTCTCTGGGTAAGAGAATATTGCTTAGTAACGGTCGAGTATTATCACATCTTCCTGATTACAAATTTTTACCGATGTCAGAATCCGTAAAAGATACATGCGATTGCTTATTAAGCAGACCAGAAATCAAAAGGTGAATGTTAATAGTAATCTATTCAAATAGTGGGCATTAAAGCCCTCTACCTTCCAGGCTAATTTTCATTGCGTGCATAGACTTATTCTTAGTTCGATTGCTTCTACTAATGCTAATCCCCCCAATTGACTTTTCATTATATGAATGTGTGCCTTCTTCGATACTTGAACTATCGTTTTGAGGTATTACTTTGAAGTTGTACCCGGTATTAACAGGAATTCTAGCAGTTCTAGGCTCTACATAAAGGGCGTTATCTTTTGATATTGCCCCGTTTGAATTGGAATCATTTGATGTGTTCACTTTGTTGGTTGTAAATGATGTATTGTTAATTGTACTCAAAGTAGATGAGGGTATGGGCTTAGAAATCAGTCTCACCCAACGTTGTATTAGTGTCCTGATAATTTGCCTATTCTCGATGGTCTCAGATGAACTTTTCCAAAGTTTACATAAAACTTTCCCCAAATCTGTAGAAGTTAACTCCTCCTCTCCTAAAGGAATATTGTTGATTAACTTTAGTATCTTTGTACGAATAGATAGGTTTGGAAGTGTACCATCATTAAATGGTGATATCCATTGGCTTAAAACATCAAGTACTCCCTCAGAAATAAAATAGCTAGATAAGTTGTTCATAGAAACTCTTTTGCAGACTTCATCGACCATTTTCAGTTTTGAAATAGCTACTTTCCCATCCCTATAGGCAACCTCGTCATTTATTGCTGCATCTTTCATCTGCTGTATAAATTGTCTAACTTCAGAGCGAATTTCACTTTCTGAAAATTTCCTTGCTACAAGGTGTTTGTTTGTAGTTAGCTTACTCTTGGCGTAATCAGCACCCACTTTATCGTCGCATTCATCATCCGATGATTTGATTCCTCCTTCAACTCTAATAACATCGTCTTCATCAAAATCAGAAGAACCATCATCAACTATAAAGTCGTCATGATGAGCACCATACTCTTCATTCGAGTTTAGATTATTATCTTTATTATTATCTAATGATTCCTGAATAAAATCTGTAGCAATTTTTCTTTTTTTCTCCCCGCCAGGGACAAAATGTTTATTTTTTGAATGAATGTCTGTTGATAGTTGCCCGTTAAGAGTCAAGCTCGCGTCAGCAGTTTGTTCACTCTCGGCAGTAGATCCAATTTCAGTCATTCCAGAATTTATTTCCCTAATTTCAATAATATAAAAGAATTTTTGCCCGCATCAAAAATTTTTATTAGGTTGCGAACCCAAACTTGATAAAATTGGGGAATCTTTAATAAGAAGTCTGTACATCTGATAATGATAGTATTTATTAATACAAGCAGGCACTAAATTTATATATCTATTGTCTTTAGAGAAAAAAGATTATTAAGAAAAACTAGTTGGCCAAAGGGTCAACTGTTATGCAGATCTGCTTCAAGGCTCAAAATTGAATAATAAAAATTATTACAATGCAAGTCGTTAGATGCGGTTCAACAAGACTTAACACCAACTCAGTGGACTATATTTGGACTATTGAAGACTTTCCACTACTCAGAATACTTGCTATACAGCGGGCGTTACCTAACCACGACAGAATAACTAGTCAAAAATTTGGAGATCAGCACAATGGAACTTGGTACTTGACTCTATTTCCTGCAGGGGTAAATTGCGATGGAAAATTATTATCGATCTATCTATTTTCGTATTCTGAGAAAATTAGGGTTGCTCAATTTGAAATTTCTTTACTGGACGATAAATTAAATATAATAGAGGGATCGACTGTCTCCCTTTCTCAACCTCGAGTTTTTAATGATAGCGATTCAAGTTGGGGATGGGAGGACTATATGAAAGTTGATAAGATTGATTATGACGAATTAGACCATGAGATGGACAAAACATCGTATTCAAATCGAATAATTCCTTATCCATTTGAGAGCATAGAATCCCGGTCTACTGTTGGCGAATTTACCCATTTTAGTGAAGGAGAATTGAGTACATATAATGTTGGGAGGAACAACCTAAATGATGAATGTAGTGTATATGGTTTGGATGATCCTTTGAGCTGGGAAAACACGATTCTCAAGTATTTCGTATTTGACGGTGCGATCCGTGTCCGAATTAAAATAAAGTCTTATACTGAAGTAATACATTCTGACGGGAGTGTGATAGCTCCTGGTCTATTTTCTGACAGAGTTGTCACACAAGATTATTTGTGGCTTGCAAACGACATTTCTAAGTTTTCTATCGATAGTTCATTCACACAATGTGAAAAGGTTGCAATAAATTGTGGCAACGAGCTATTTCATGTTCCCAAGTTTACTCTTGCAGCAAGATCAAATTATTTTCGGAAATTCTTTCTGTCTAACTTTTCTGACTCAAAAACTCAAAGTTTGTTAGTTCCAACTGACGATGCTTCCCCATACATTTTGAGAAATGCACTGGACTATATTTCTACTGGCAGTTGCGAGCTATTAAGTAGCGAAAAGGTGAATAACTGGCAAGATATAATTGAATTATTTAAGTTTTCGGACAAATACGGTGTTACTTCACTTTACAATGCATGTATTCCTGCTATTATTGCAAATATTAACGTAAAGTCGGTTTGGAGTATTATGATTATTGCGAAGCAATGCAATTCAAACGTCATTCTTAAGTCCGTTGAAGATTTTTTTAAAAGAAACGATAACTTTCCCTTAGTTGCGAGTACTTTAATAGGTCAGATGATCGAATTTAGGCATTCAAAAGATAGCAAATAATTAAATAAAAGACACATGTTTGGCTGTTAACAACTAGAAGGTAAATAATCATTACCCGAAGCCTATGTATATTAATACTACTTGAGGTTAAGTTTCCAGGAAATTAATAAATTCTGATATCTCATCAGTTTTATGATCAATATAAGACCAAGAAATTGATATTTTATCTACTTTTTTTTTCTCAAGGTCCAAGTTGGAATTACCAGAGATAACCACACTAAAGAACTGATGTATGATTTCTAGTTGAGACCTCTCCGCAACAATATTAACGATTAAACTTAGGTAAGAAATAGTAATGGAATCACTACAAGAGTATACTTTTAATAGTTTCTTGCTTATTTCTCGCAAACCATTGAATTTCATTAATCTTTTATTATCATATTTGACTAACTGTCTTAATATTATTTTTTCTCTCAAATGTTGAATCGCAATTAATAATTTTAAAGTATCAACGTATAGTATTACTGAGCAGAAATTTAAGCCAAAATTACCAACATTGAAAGATGTCTTCGGTTGTAACTGTTCGTTATTTAATTTATTTGATGATTTAAAGCTGATACCAAACATATTTTTTTGAGCAAATCTACATTTTCTTCTTATATATATATTTAGTTCACTTTTTGTAAAAATGAGTTTATAACTCCGATCAATGTACTTTAATGTGAATACATAAACCTGAAAAGCCATTGAAGATAAATATTCAAAAATTAGCGTATGAATTAATGAAATTGGTAGTTCCATATTTTCGAATGAATCAGCTAAAGAATTTGACAGTTTATCAGTATTAGCAATTTCCCTTGAAATTAAATCGCTAAATGTTAAACTCTGTAATTCTAAAATGTGCATAAGCATATGTTTGACTGAAAGATAACATAGATATTTAAATTTTGCTCTCGTAGGTACGGTTGTTATTGATCCATTATTTGGACAAAATGATGGAATTCTAAATTCAGAATTAACAAATGACGATAATTTCAGCATTCCTTGTCTTTCTCCATGAACAAATGCAATATAACGAGGTTCTGAATGGGAAATAAGATTCTGTATCCCTATAGTATCTGCATGGGAAGAAAAACTAAGATATTTTACATTGCACCTAACTTCTATGCATGTAGAAGGATCTCTTTGATCTAAAAAAACTCGTTTTGCACCATTAATAATTTTAGATCCAATAGTGCCAGCGACGCAAAATCCAGGAATAATAGTAAGATTATTTGAGTCCGGTGCCCATAGCTTAAAAGCTTGAAGAGACAGTCCAGTGTGAAGCATACCTGGCGTTGCAAAAAGTACAGCTGGACCAGGAAGTGTTAAAATAGATTTATCGTAGGGCATTACATGTGGGAAAGAAAAGATGTTATCTGCGGGAGATGTATTAGTCCAGTTAGTAAACAGCTGATAGTATGAGTTAGCCTTTTCTGTCATTGAGCCACCGAAGAATATAGGAAACCTTAATTTCATCCTTCTCCAGTATATTTCTAGTAATATACATAACTCTTGTGCTCTTCCTATTGCAAATACGGGTATCAGCACCTTGCCACCTCTTTTTAAACAAGAATGTACCATATCACAAAATGTTCTTTCAGTTGAGCGTCTTGAAGGCCGAACGTATGTTGCATATGTACTTTCTGATATTAGCAAACTTGGGAATAGTCTAGGTAATTTAGCCGGTCCTAAATGCCTATCTCTAACCATGTTAAAGTCACCAGTATAAACAATGGATTCATCATCTACTTCAATGTGAAATATCGAGGCACCTAACACATGGCCTGCATAATATGGAGTAACTTTTATCCCTGAAATAAGGACGGTTTGATATAGTTGGACAGTCCTAACCTTTTCCATACAACTCCAGACATCAGAAATTGTGAAATAGCCATATTCTATGTTGGGAGTCGACACATTTGTTTGAGAAGCTACATCGGAACTTGCTTTTTGCAATAATAGTCTTTGCTCCATAATTTTGCAACAATCCGATAGTAAGACGGATGAAATGGATCTAGTGGGGTATGTCATAATAATTGGGCCAGTGTATCCTATTTTCTCAGTAAAAAAAGGCAACGAGCCACAGTGATCTAAGTGATAGTGAGATATTATTACCAAATCAATGCAACTATTTATAATATGTGGGTCAAGAGTGGCACTAATAAATTTAAAATCAGGATACTTCCTTTCATCTTTAAAACCCATATGCATTCCGCAGTCAAACATAATAGTTTTAGATCCTACCTTTGCTAAGATACATGATCTTCCTACATCTTGACCTGCCCCCAGTGGAGTAATAGTAATTGTCATGATTTTTAATACTTTTGATTTTTTATATAGTTACGAGCGGGTATAACCTTTTGATTAAAAATGGCTGTGTATATAGGCCAAGAACAAATGCAGCAAACTAGAGACAAAAAAAACTTATTTAACAAAAAAATCAACGGAAGAAAGACCGGGAAAAAGGAAAGGAATGGATTTAATGGTGGAACAACCGAACAATTCTTCGGATCAAGTAATTTACTTAAAAACGGTAAAAAGACTATTCTTTGCGTTGCGGAGAAAAACTCAGTTGCAAGAGAAATCGCTGGTTTTCTTTGCCCTGAATTCAAATCACCTATTAAACTGAAAAGTAAGAGTGTAAGAAATACCATATTATTCTTCCCGTATCATTTTTATGGGGACGAGTGCAACATGGTAGTAACATCTGTTAAAGGTCATTTAAAACAGTTGGGATTTGTTTCTAATTATTCAGATTGGAGTTCCGTGGATCCAGAAAAATTGTTAGATTTATCTACTCCGGTAGTGAATTCTATTTTGCCAGATTGTGTAGAAATTACAGATAATTTGATATACCTATCAAAAATGTCTACATATTTGATTTTGTGGTTAGATTGTGATCGAGAAGGGGAAAATATCGCATTTGAAGTATTAAGTATTTGCTTAAACTCCAACAGAAACCTTATGACTTTTAGGGCACATTTTTCAGCAATTACTAAATTTGAAATTGAAACAGCAATGAAAAAATTAGCATGTCCAAATCGTGCAATAAGCGATGCGGTAGAGGCTAGAAAGGAAATTGACCTAAGAGTAGGGTCATCATTCACGAGGTTTTTAACGCTTAGATATAACAAGGTGTTTCCTATTCCAGAGCAGATGTTAAGTTTTGGAACATGCCAGTTCCCAACACTTGGCTTCGTTGTAAACAGATACAACAAGATTGCAAATTTTAAAGAAGAATACGACTGGACAATTACATTAGAAATTAATGTGGACTACTCTGATAGATATGAAAATATATCAAGCGTAGCATTTGAATGGGAAAGAGGGCGAATTTTTGACCATGCATTTGTTCTTGTAATTTATGAAACATGTACAGAAAATCAAATTGCAATAATTAAGGAAATAGCACAAAACAAAACCATTAAAAAAAAACCTTTCCCATTAAACACAGTTGAGATGATAAAAATTGCCTCAAACAAGTTAAAAATATCACCTTCAAAATGTATAAATATTGCTGAAGGCCTATATAGAAAGGGCTATATTTCATATCCAAGAACAGAAACCAATAGCTTTTCAGAAAATATAGATGTTTCAAAGTATGTAAAGGAGCAAGAAAATAGTGATGTATTTGGACAAATTGCAGTAGAATTATTAAATTCAAGTTTTTCTGCACCTAGAAAAGGCACTAAAGATGATGGATCTCACCCTCCTATTTACCCAGTTAAGTGTCTATGTAAGGGACAAGCATCTTCAAACGAAGAATGGTCACTATACGAACTTATTACACGCCATTTTTTGGCTTCATGTTCAAAAGATGCTGTGATAATGGAAACAGTAATTAAAATTATTATTGCTGATGAGACATTTAGTTGTCGGGGAACAGTAAGTTGACAAATTCAATAATATGCCATTTAACATATATTAGGTAATACTTGAAGAGAACTGGTTGAAAGTATACACTCCGTTTAAGAAAATAACTACAAAGCCCCTACCAGAATTTAACATTGGGCCTCTACAACTTCCATTCAAGTTACATCTACAAAAATCTAAAACTTACCCTCCAGCTCTATTAAGTGAGGCCGAACTAATAGATCTTATGGATAAAAATGGGATAGGAACAGACGCAACAATGCACGAGCACATTGAAAAGGTACAAAGTAGACAATATGTCAAAAAAACTTCTAGGTCATTGCTTTCTCCAACAGCCCTAGGAGTTGCATTGTTCAAAGGATTTGAAGTCATTTCTATGTTAACAGATCCAAATATAGAAATTTCCGATCTAAATAGTGAACTCAAATTACTATATTATGATGATACAGCTTGTAACCTAATGAATTTCCAGATTAGACAAATAATCGAGCGTTATATTGAAGGAATAGCATCTGGCAAATACTCTAGAAGCTATGTTGTCGAACAAGTAACAACGTTTATGAAGTACATCTACAAAAGAATGAAAACATTAATTATCCATTTGGATTCAGCATTTAGCGCTTACTTTCCTAAATGGAGTAAGGACATTGTAGTTATAAATGGGGATGTTATTGGGGAAAACATTTCGAAGTGTGGATTATGCAACTCAAGTGTCCACATTTATGAAATAAAAGAGGACTTAAATGGGCTCCCTCCGGTTTCAGAAGTAAGAGATGAAAATACCATATGTGTTTCGAGGAACAGAAAACTGGCATTATGTACAAATCAGTCAGTGGCAGAGTGCAATAGACCCTTATTTATTCCCGATTGTAAGTCCGTCCGAACAACTCACGAGTATTGTAAACATTGCAAATTCAAAAAAATTGAAATAGAAAAGCAGGACTCAAAAAATGTTAGTATTTGCGTCTATTGCTTCAACTATCCAGAAAAATCCACATAGTGGATGCCAAAACCACTATCATATTTTATGATTAATTGTAATCTTTTGCAGTCTCATTTATATGTTATACAATTCTCTCTCCGCGCAAAAATGATGCGGCATTTTACAGTTGAAAATATCCAAAAATGACAAAAATGAATGAAGGTGCATACCACGAAGCTTTATGTGATACTGATGAGGGAAGAACTATATTCTTGAGAAATGTTCCATTTGAAATGACCGAATTTGCCCTTAAGGAACTAGTCGAGAGGAGGTTTGGAGAAACCCTATACGTTAAATTGGTTTTTTCTAAGACGACTCAGTTGCCAAAAGGAGTTGCGTTCATTAAATTTAAAAATATTGAATCGGTTGTAAAGGTCTTGGAAGGAGAAAAATCTGCAGAGAAATACTATAATGAACATATATTTCAACGAAGAGGTGACTCTTCAGGCTCCAAAAATTCGAATACGCTTGTTTTACCTCCAGAGGTGGGCATTCAATATAATGGAAGAAGAATTTTTGCTCACTTGGCTTTGAGTAGATCGGAGGTTGCTGCAGTTGAGAACAAAAAAGCGTCTAAAAACCAATTGCCAAAGGTAAAAAAAGATTTAGAGTTATTGAAAAAAGGCTTGCTTCTTCCAGGTATGAAGGGAACTGAAGGTATCAGTAGTCACGATTTAAGACTGCGTGAAAATTCATGGAAAGAAATAAAAATAAAGATGAATAACCCCAACTACGAGGTTAATAAGTTTAGGCTTTGTGTTCGTAATATTCCAACGAAAATGAAATCATGTGAATTAAACAATGTTATAATTCAGGAAATTTCAAAATTGGATGATAATAAAGTTTATAATTTGGCAAAAGAAATTATCACTGAGATTGATGAATCAGAAAATTCTGATTGTGGAAATGTAACTAGTTTAAGAAGAATTTCAAAAACTCTGAAGCGGAATATTAATTCTCCAAAAAGGTGTAGGAATATATTCAAGATGTTAATCAAAAAGGTCAATATAATAAGAGAGAACTCACTAAAAACAAGCAAATCTAGGGGGTTTGCGTTCGTTAATACTATTTCACACTCTTTTTCAAGTACATTACTGGAAATTTTAAATAATAATCCAAAGGCATTTACATATGAAAAAAGGCCAATAGTAGAGTTTGCTATAGATGATAAGAGGGCACTTTTCATTCAAAGAAAAAGGATTAAGAAGAATTTTAATAAATGCAAAGATAGAAGCAGTAACAACATGGATAATATACAAAAGAAAGCAATACATGCAATATAGGCACAAACTGGAAAATACATGCGTCAAAAAAACACTGCATCGTAAATATTTTCGTTTCCGGACAAGACATGACATCATGTGTGTGCTGAACTTCATTACATTTCATATATAACTTGAACTTGGACATTTAAGATGAATCTGAGTAATCAACCAGATAGAAACTCATCGACAGATCATAATGAATATAATATATTTTCAAGCACAACAAATGGAACTCTATTTACGAGCGCTAGTATGATGGGGGGCAACAATCAAAGTGGCGAGAATGAAGTTTCCAACGAAGATAATGATGAATTTGTACCATGTTCATATTGCAATCAACCCACCTACGAGGAGTCCTATATCCTCCTTTCGTGTTTACATAGGTATCACTACTCCTGCGTTTTGAATAATATTTCAGCGATTACACCAAGTGGCGATTTTATGGCCTGCAAGGTTTGTGGATTTAAGTCGGCAGTTTTGGGGAAAACTGGACTTCCAGTAGCTCGTGATTTAGGCTACATATCTTCAAAAAATAGTTTAGGTTCTATTCCAAAAGTTCCATGTTCAACTTGTCAATTTAGGATTTCTACCGTTTATTGTATTGATTGTTGTGAAGGGTTTTGCTCCAAATGCGTCAAGGAATTTCACAATAGTGTGTCTACTCTCCAAACTCATGTGATCAGACAGCTAGATACGAATCATGATGGGGAGGCAATTCAAATAAACTCGGCTCTCGAACTTGTCAAGACTGCAAAAGAGGAGAAGATATTATCTGGGATGAATGGGACCGAGAATGTCGACGTAAAACAAATTCAAAAGAAAAAAAAACAATTAGCTGAGGAGCACTGTATTGTGCATAAACAAACAGAGGCAAAGTATTTCTGTTTGACATGCGAGCATAATTGTTTCTGCGAAGTTTGTGCAACTGTTGGGATGCATCGAGACCACAAAGTTCTTATGGCAAATGAGGCAATTGACTGTATTAGGGATATTCTGGGAAATTTTCAACACTTTGCAATCAAACGAATTTCTGAATTAGATTCAGTTCAGGATTCTACATCTGAGTGGAGGAAGCAACAAAAGTCATTTCTTGATGAGGTGAAGCCACAACTTGAAAATAACTTAACCCTGGCTTGCCAAATACTGAATGAAAATATAAGTAAATTTAAAAATGAGCTACTTAAAGAGTGGTTTGATAATGAAGATATTATTTCGAAGGAAATCAATGATGCTAAGAAAAAGCATGATGAGATTAAACAGCTTATTGTATCCTTAAATATGTGTCTGGAAAAAAATGATGAATATTATATGATGCACTTCCTTCATGACAAATACAAAGAGGTGTATATGTGGCTAGACAAGCCATTTAATGACGGTGAATTTTCAAATTTCACGGACCCTGTAGTTTGCTACGAACGAATATATAACATGACAGATAAAATGAATAGGGAGACTGCCAATTTAATTTCACAGCAGATTGCACTAAATCGGCTGAGTTGCATATTCCAACCAAGAAAATTCCAATGTAATTTTGAAAGCGATATTATTACATTTGACGACGATGGAATTGCAATCCCTGTATTATCCAGTGAAAAAATAAGTTATTCAACTGGCACTGTCGACAGCATCCATCAAAACGATAAATCTATTATTAAAATAAGAGGAGATCTGTTTAATGATAATCCATTTGGCAGAAAAAAACAAGATATTCAAATAGAAAAGTCAGTATCTCTGGAAATTATTCATAATGAGGGAGATGATGAGTTCGAGGACAATTCATATGATGCCCTCTACGAAAAAATGTTGTGGTTACATCCAAGTAATGACTCGAATAGTGATAGTCAATCTGAAGCAAACGATGTTAAAACAGAGGAGATCCCCTCGTCTAACTCTGATGTTGATGTAAAATATCCATTAAATGACAATTCAACACTGAATAATATTAATTATAATTCAATTTTCTCTAACAAAAGAATGGTCAAGTATGAATTAGAGGATGACTCATTTGTTCCAAATCTATGTACTGATTTAAAAAATGAATGCATAAATGCATTGCCTAGGTTCGATATATTATATTCCAGAGCAAACAATCCATTCATCTGCAAATAGTATAATCTAAATATTGAATAACTCTACTGTGAATTATAATACTTTATCAATTCAATAAATTTATGTTACTAAACACTCCTAATCGTGTTATTAATCTACGGGGTTTAAATTTGATTCTAGTGACAATGATCTTTCGTTGAATATTTTTAACTATCAATTCACTCACCAGATTGAAAATTTGTTTGTTTTCTATTTAAAGCTGGTGGTGATGAATATCCGAACTTGACTGTCTCAGAAGTGCCTTCTGTGGGAATGAACTTAGAGAATAAAGGTGCGGCATCTGTACCGTTCAGAGGCAACACGACAAATTTACTTCCTGTGGTATTCTGATCCAGAGTGACACTAGACATATCATTTGACGTTTCGTTAAGGCTAACAGTGTACTCATTCCCTAAACTTGTATTATTTGCAGTTTTGCTGATCCTTATTTGATCATACATCTCCTGTTCACCATTTTGACTGATAGGACTAGTTGAGTTCGATAGATTATCCAATGTTAAATCATCAAGTTGATTAGTGTTAAAACCATTGTTTTTTCTAACTTGTTTAAATTCATTACTTCTGGAATTCGCTGGTGCTTCGTGTGAATTATTTTTTTTCAACACGTCTTTATAACTAGCCAAATTTTGTTCTTCTAGATTGTTCTCACTCTTAGATATTTCAGTAATTGTGCGGTTTTCGTCATTGTTCGAACTAATGGTATCATTTTTCTCTATTCTGGATTCAGAAAGTCTTGTCTTTAATAAAGTTTTCTCTGAAGCCAGAATATTAGAGCTATTATTTCTATAGTCATCGAATGATTTTGTTTTGTTGTCATCTTTAGTTACTAACGTTAATGGGTTTGATGTTTGACTTCCAGTGCTTAATGTGGTGGCTGTGGTTGTGGAGGTTATATAGTAATTTTTGAGCAATTCTTTCTTTGGTAAGAATGGGATACTGCTCAAATCCATTTGACTCAAAAATGATGACTTATTTGCCTTTTCCAGATTTCTTAAGCTCTCTCTAAGACCTCTTTTTTCGGGTATGGTTTTATCTGAGTTTTCAGATACTGTAAATACACTTAAAGTAGTTATTGTTGTTGCATATTTTGTCGTAGTAGTCGTACTAGTTGTAGTTGTTGTATAATATGGTTTGTATAGCTCCTTCTTAGGTAAGAGTGGAACGTCATTCAAATCGATTGAACTAGTAAACGCCGGGTTTACGACATTTGGGGGGTTAATTTCGTTGCTTTTAATTATTTTATTTCCTGATTGGTTAATGGAGCTTTGGGACATATCAGAAGTGGTAGTCGTAGTCGTTGGTGTTGCTGTGGTAGTAGTTGTAGGCTTATAGTCGGGTCTGAAATACTCTTTCTTTGGTAAAATTGGAGCACTTCCCGAGTCAATAGTATTAATCAAGCTAGATTTTGAGACCTCTTGTGTAATAGTTGAGTTCTCTCTAAGACTTCTATTTCTTGACGAAATATTATAAATTGGAGATGCAGTAGTAGTAGTAGTAGTAGTAGTAGTAGTAGTAGTAGTAGTAGTAGTAGTAGTAGTAGTAGTAGTGGTAGTAGTAGTGGCAGTAGTAGTAGTTGTGGTGGTGGAGGTTGTAGAAGTGGTAGTTTTAGTGGTAGTAGTAGTTGTTGTAGTAGTGGTAGTAGTAGTAGTTGTTGTTGTTGTGGTAATTGTAGTAGTAGTTGTTGTGGTGGTGGAGGTTGTAGAAGTGGTAGTAGTAGTAATAGTAGTAGTAGTAGTTGTTGTTGTGGTGGTGGAGGTTGTAGAAGTGGTAGTAGTTTGAGTGGTAGTAGTAGTTGTTGTATAGTATGGCTTGAAGAGTTCCTTCTTTGGCAGGATTTGTATGTTATTCAAGTCAATTGGGAAGAAGAATGTTGGCTTTGCAATTTCTTTAACCCTTGTTGAATCGTGTGTAATTTCATTGCTTGTATTCATACCTAATATTTGTAGATTCAATTGTACAGTTTCTGTCGCATCAACGGTGATCGTTGCAATTGTGGTAGTTGATGTAGTGGAGCTAGTAGTAGTAGATGTATTAACAGCTGAGTGATTGGGTTTTAAAACTTCTTTCTTTGGCATGAATGGAATGTTAAAGTCTATGGGGTTAAAAAAAGTAGACTTAACAACTTCCTGGGAGGTAGCTACATTCTCCCTTAATCTTCTATTTTTTGGTACGCTTGCTATAATTGGGGATCTCGTAGTGCTTGTGGTAGTTGTATCATTATGATTGTATTTAAATGATGGTTTAAAAAACTCTTTATTTGATATGTATGAAATACTGTCAAGTTCCATGGGATTAATATGTGTTGGCTTAGCAAGTTCTTGGGAAGTATTTGAACTCTCTCTAAACCTTCTGTTTCTTGTTGGAATATTATAAATCGGAGATACAGTAGTAGTTGTTGTGGTGGTAGTAGTGGTAGTAGTTGTGGTGGTAGTAGTGGTAGTAGTTGTGGTGGTAGTAGTAGTTGTTGTTGTGGTAGTGGTAGTAGTAGTAGTGGTAGTAGTAGTAGTAGTAGTAGTGGTAGTTGTTGTGGTAGTGGTAGTTGTGGTAGTGGTAGTAGTAGTAGTTGTGGTGGTAGTAGTGGTAGTAGTAGTAGTTGTGGTGGTAGTAGTAGTAGTAGTAGTAGTAGTAGTAGTAGTAGTAGTAGTAGTAGTAGTAGTAGTAGTAGTTGTTGTTGTTGTTGTGGTAGTGGTAGTAGTAGTAGTTGTGGTGGTAGTAGTAGTGGTAGTAGTAGTAGTTGTGGTGGTAGTAGTAGTAGTAGTAGTTGTTGTGGTGGTAGTAGTAGTAGTAGTAGTTGTTGTTGTGGTAGTGGTAGTAGTAGTTGTTGTTGTGGTAGTAGTAGTAGTAGTTGTGGTAGTGGTAGTAGTAGTAGTAGTAGTTGTTGTTGTTGTAGTGGTAGTAGTAGTAGTAGTAGTTGTGGTAGTGGTAGTAGTAGTAGTGGTAGTAGTAGTAGTAGTAGTAGTGGTAGTTGTTGTGGTAGTGGTAGTTGTGGTAGTGGTAGTTGTGGTAGTGGTAGTAGTAGTAGTTGTGGTGGTAGTAGTGGTAGTAGTAGTAGTTGTGGTGGTAGTAGTAGTAGTAGTAGTTGTTGTTGTTGTGGTGGTAGTAGTAGTAGTAGTAGTAGTAGTAGTAGTAGTAGTAGTAGTAGTAGTAGTAGTAGTAGTAGTAGTAGTAGTAGTAGTAGTAGTAGTAGTAGTAGTTGTTGTTGTGGTAGTAGTAGTAGTTGTTGTGGTAGTGGTAGTAGTAGTTGTTGTGGTAGTAGTAGTTGTTGTTGTGGTAGTGGTAGTAGTAGTAGTAGTTGTTGTGGTAGTGGTAGTAGTAGTAGTGGTAGTAGTAGTAGTTGTTGTTGTTGTAGGCCTAAATGGATTTAAAAATAATTCTTTCATTTGGAAAAATGGGCTATTTAAATCCAATGGATTAAAAAACGAATACGACTTAACATTTGAATCATTCTTTGGCACCACCCCATAATTGTCGACATGGGTGTTATTTGTATATTCCTCATTTCTAGTTCCGACAGAAAATGGCAGTTCGGATATCGCGTTGCTTTTATCACTATCTTTGGAGCCTTCAGAAGCATTTCCTTCATAGGAAAGACCTGAACCACCAGGAGGAACTTGATTACTCTCAAGCTCGTTAATCCAAGCTCCTATGTTGCCTTCGGAGTGCAAGATCGCATTGTCCTCACCCAGTGCAAACTTAGAAAGTTCAAGCAGAAGAAATACAAATAAAGTCGAGAAAACTTGCAAAAAATTCATCCGAATGAGAAAGAAATACAAATAAAGAATAAAAAGAGTGTCCAACGTTAAATTATAGCTAAGTTGTAACTTTGTTATAAAATCATCTAATCTTTAAAAAATAGAAAATATATTCTCGAACTAGAGGAGATCGAGGCACTTACTTTAGTTTAAATATCGGGGCCGCGCAAACCATTTGATTTAATTTTATAATGAGGAGATTACAGTCGTTCAAAACACCGTCTAGGTTGAGTGAAAAGTTAAGGTTTACTGGCAAAAACAACTCTGGAAATAGTACTTCTTCCAATAATGGCATTCGATTTGTCCCGAATGTTAGCGCATCTGACTCCAATGAAGTTTTAGACGCTTCCCAAAAAAATATTGTAGTTCCGATTACTAAAAAGCCAGTCGAAGAATTTGTCCAAGAAAAGTTGGAAAAGACTAAAGGTTGGCGCGAGGATAGGGTATTCATATCAACCGACATTATTGGACGTGATGTTGGATTTTCGGAAGCACGACATTCTATCACAACTCCTTCAGATACAGTATATACAAATGCAACAGTCAGTAGCAAATCTGTTAGTGCTGACAAAGATAATTTAGAACAAATGTGCAGAGATGTCACTAATAGACTCGATGGGTGGTCGGTTTTACAATTGCCTAAATATTTACCAGAAAATAGAAAAGGTCCGCTGGAGTCGAGTGAGGTTTCTATACCCACATTATTACAGGACATGCCCTCTGGTTCTATAGGGAAAATAACATTTTTGAAAAACGGTGAAATAGATCTACGTTTGAACTCTAGTAAATACAATGACTCTATTTTATTCAAAGTGAACTGTATATCTAGAGGAAACTCCGAACAATTTATTACTGCATTTTCAAGAATTAATGAACTAATTAATCTAGGAAGGTGTGATTCTTTATTAATAGCTACCCCCAAAATATAATACTGCTTAGAAACTCAGCTTTTTATTTAATTTAGTTGTGGCTATCTTCAAACCATGTAATTGGGAACCATTTAGGAAATACCCGCTTATATAACGGCATTCCAACCACCTCATTTTGTTGTATTGGCTTGCTGAACAAACACTTCATATGTCCATGCATCCCTAAAGGCTCCTTAATAATTCCTCTAATACCACTTCTAGTTCTTAGTCCTACAGACTTGAACCACTTTATGTCGTCAGGATTATTGAACATGTTTCTAACGATTCCTTTGCATTTTCGGACTTTGAATAAATTTCCAATTAACACAACTCTCTTGACGATAACACGATATGGATCGGAATCAACGATGTCTCCCCATGCAAGAGGCCACTCATTTATTATGAAATGATTTGGATTGAAGTTGTGATAAATTACTTTATTGTGTTGATTATAAAAATGATAATTACTGATAGAAAAGAGTAATATTGGGCAGGGCGGAAAAATGATCTTACTATAACACGTAATAATATAATAATCTCCATGAGATAAAATTTTGCATTGCTTCAATATTTGATTCCTTTCGATTGTAATTGTAGATGATATACGAGGGTAATTACTTATTGTGGGGCAGATATAAAATCTTCTAAACCCAGCTTGTAGAAGTAATGGCGTCTTATTCTTAATTAAATCTCTGTTTTCTGGAGTTCTTTTTATTCTGAAATTCATGACTCCAATCTTTTCCTCAAAGGGAAGGATTGATGATAATATTATTATTCGATTTGATATATTTTCATCAGAAATTACTCTTCGTGCTTCTGAAGATATAGGAGACAATATGACTTGACAGTATTTTCCTTTATAGTTTTCTCTATTACAGCTATCAGCGTAAATTTTTCTAGAAATGTCTCCTGTCTTTTTAAATGAATCTATTTCAAAAATATTGGAGTATTCATTTGGAAGTCCCTCCATTGGATCCCAATTAGATGTTCTTAGTGATTCTAGCCCTCTATATTTGTTGAAACGAGTGCGACAAATGGTATCGAATCCGACTTTCTTTTCATCGGTTGAAATTTCACTATCATCTTCGTAGTTATCTGTTTGCTGATCGTGCAAGTAAGTCGTATTGGACTCCAGATGCATTTTGTGTTCATCATTTTTAACTAAGCAAACATCTGGTGTATATATTTCCATATTTTCATCAGTTTGATTGTGATTCTCACATGAACTACAAAAGGCATAGCTCTTTTCTTTAATAACATTTGGCTCTTCAGTCATCAATTCATTGTTTATGAGTATTTTGGAAGTATCTCTTGAATAGGCATTGGCCGAATTAATATTAGAGTAGTTTATTGGCAAAATATTGTCAATATCAAAGTCTCCAATTCCAGTAATATGGACCGGAAAATCAGTAGACAATCCCACCCCACGTACGTAACCTCTAACTATAAGTTTGTTTCTTTTTTCATGGTGGTCCATATCAGCTTGGATAAATGATGATTCTGAAATCAAATAACCTCTCCCATCTCTAAATGATAACTTATTGTAGCTTAAATTGGGAATTGAGGATATTAAATTCCGAACATCATTTTCCTTATGTAAAGAAAAGAATTTCGTATTCTTGTTAAATTCCATCTCAAATGATCTTCGAAATACCTTTTCACAATCTAATATTTTATTGCCAAAATCAAGAGTTTCATTGTAAGAAAATGCTCCTATAACGTCTATTTGTCCTTGAAGTTTAATCGATTTGAGTAGTTTATACCCCGTTTCGTCAAATGCTTGAAAATCTTCATTAAATCCAAATAGTGCTATAATGAAGTCAGAGCATTTAATTAAGTCTAATGAGTCAAGAATCTCGTGGCTACTTGCAAAACAAATTGACAGCCTGTACTTTGAAAGGTTTAATGTACATATACCTTTTTGGCTATTTTGGATATTAATTTCTGCATTCGAATTCTCTGGATAATTGCAACAAATGTAATTGGATAAAGCTGCAAGAAATGAATTAGGATTTGACTGGGAATTCAACGGAACAATTGTACATACCAATGGGGTTTCTAAGTCACCCACATACTTTTCCTTCTTTAAGCTATTGAGAGTAATTTTATTTGTTCTAAGTTGTTTTTTTTGATTTTCTCTATTTTTTCCTGACAGTAATTTCGAAACAGAATTTGTATTACTCTCTACACGTCTGTGACATGGCCTTTTCTTTATTGATGATTTCCCTTTAAATGGCTTGTTGGATTGTTTAAGAACAGGCTTATGACGATGCATCGTAAAATGTCAAAAATAACTTTCAGCTCGTGGCGGTTCCGGGGATAATTAAAGTAGACATGGGGAGTTGTTTTAAGCTATGATGAATGGAAAGTTTTTAATGTATAGACTATAATTTGGGTTAGCTAAAGTTGTAGTAAACGATGAATATAAAAATATTTCCTTTTGTGATCATATTATTTTCGTCGACTTATTATAGCGATTATAAGAAAAAAACTAGTTTAATGGTACTTGATTTCTAATAGAAAAAATAAAACTAGTGTTAATGCTATCCTTGTCGAATACTATAAACCAGCACTTTAAAGATATTAGATTTTTTGTGAGTTTATTCGATTTTTATACAAATTTATGTTGAAGTTTGAATCATTTAAATTTATTACAATTCCAACCAATACGGGCTTTCATATGATAAATATCGTTTATTTGCGTGCACTGATAATTTTTATGTATATGTTCTATAACGACTACAAACAGTTGGCAGCTTTATATTTAATCACTTATGATTTCCTCTTCTCGAAATAAATCGTCCTGATATAAAATTCAAATTCTGATAAGATGTTCCTTCTAAACGTCAAATGCCTGGTGGGATTGTTAGATATTTGGCTTGAATATTTCTTTGACAAAATAACATTGTTTATGGATTGGAAGATTGCGTATATGTTTTCAGTCTCTGATATGTTGTCCATATTTATTATTTCATTCTCGAAGCTTCTGGATACTTTGTAGATTAGTTCATGAAGTGAAATAATTGATTGGATAATTTTTGCTGTTGAAATAGTACAACTATTATCCCCATTTTTTATTTGAGAATCGATGATTCTATAATGATCCATACATTTTTTAAGAAAGATATGTAACTTTTTATTTTCATTTATTAATGAAAATTTAATTATAATATAAATCAACTCCGAATTTGATAGCAAATTTTCATCTTTTACACTTTCAGCAATCAATTTGAGCAATGATTTGTGCATTAATATTCCGCAATAAAATCGATTGAATGATGCAGGATTAGATTTGTCACTATTGTAGGTGTTTAGTGAACAGTATATTTGACTACTCAAAAATATAATATAGTGAACCAGCTTTTCCGCAACGTTCCAATGAAAGTTTTGCATATTTATGGATATATTCTCAATAATCGAGGATGCCATATTGCACAAATAAATGTCACATAACGATTTGTAGTTATAAAACATAGTTCTAAGCAATACAATCAGCAAAATGTTTCCAATAGATATTGAATGTTTTTGTGTTGTTTCAAAGTCATTTTTTTTTATATCACATTTGTATATAACTTTTTGAAGAGAACCTCCTTCAAACCAAAAGGGAAGATCATCTATTTTTGCATTGTTTAAAGCCTTGCATAAATTGGGGTCACTTGTCAATCTAAGAATAATAGATAGAAGTGCGGTTATACTGCATAAATGTGCCTTGTCTATATTTTTAGACATAATGTAAACTGGCTCCAGTATAGCAAGTAGTAGAGCATCTGGATCTGCTCTAGAAAAACAATATGAGACAAAATGTGTATTTGAATGCACCAAGGAGTACAATAAAAAAATGGAAAGATGGTAATTCATAAGCATTCCATTAAAAACAACTGAACGGTAGGCTTGCTCAAAATAGGGGAATTTTGCAAGATCTGATGGATTTATATCAATATCGGAGTCTGTATTAGAGTCCGACAATATTATATTCTCTGGAACAAATCTTGGGTCAAAAAAATTATTTATCCATTCAGAATAAATATTGTGTTTCAACCCAGGTGGGATAAACAGTATTGTTGAAAGCAGTAAAATTGTTTTTTTTTTATTTACTTCGAGTAATTCGTTTATCTGGTTGTAGTTAATTGCTTTTTTAATTAGGAATTGTAGAAACATGTACTTGCTATTTTGGAAATTATCTAATTCATCTTCACAATATATATTTTTTGTTGAATTAACTGATGAGTAAGCTTGAAAGCATGCTAAGAGTACGTAGTGATCCTCATTACTTACATCTAATTCATTTTCAATATTGGGCAAGAAGAGTATTAGTAGAATGTCCATCAAAGTATTTTGAAACTCAATCAATAGATTGTTAATTTCGGTATGTGAATTTGTATGCTCAATGTATTTTTGAGAACATACGAGGAATGATGGAATATTTGAAAAAAATCTTTCGATTACAGACATGCTTTCGAACAATGTCAAATTCATATCGTTCCTAGCAAGTTCAGATGACTTACATACATATAAAAATATATGAAGCCAATAATTGTTTATTTCAGATTCAAAATAGTGTTTGTTGTCTAATATAGCATATCTTTTAATTTCGCCATGATAGTTAACTTTATTTTTTGTTTCATCAATGAATTTAATAAGCTGTGTGTGCTCCATCGACTTAATTAGCGTGTCCAATCCAAAGTTTTTTATATAGTGTGTTATGATAAATTTAATGATTTTGCCTAGACCAATCAGGTTGTTAATTTTGCAGATCTGATTGTCTACACGCAATTTCTTTTTAGTCTCGATGAAAATTTGTAGTTCTTTTTCCTTTTCAAGTAGTAAATCAGCAAATAATAAAGACAAAGAACGGAGGTTTCCGCTAGTTTCATTGTTAATGAACAGTCTAGCAGAGATATTTTCTAGGACAAATTGGTCGATAATTGAATCATCTTTTATTGGGGCTATTATTGGCTCTCGAAACTCATTCAAATGGGGTAAGTTTGATCCAATGTTATTTTCTATTAAAAACGGTTCCATAAACTTTAGTAAGTTGCGTGGTATTGAATATTCTTTGTCTTTGGAAATAGATGAACCCATTTTTATTGAAGTGAATATCGCGGCAATTTTAGTATGAATCAGCTAATTTAAATGAAAAATATTTCTAAACAATTTAATTAAGAATGTCCAGTTACACTACCTATTTGTAACTAAATATGCTAGTATGCAGCCAAAAACGCGAGTATCTACTCATTCTTTAGTGACTTTTGATCAATGTTTGTAAGCTTACTTTTAAATTGATCAATACTGTCTGCGTGTCTTATTTCGGATAATATTTGAGATTTAGGGTAATCTATTATTTCATATAATTCCTCACAGAAGTCTGGATTTGCTGAATTTTTTGTGGGCAAAAACCACAACAATTTGTTTTCACCAAATATCATCTTAAAGTTATTAATGAATTCCGTGTTCCTCCCACGCCTATTTGATAACAGTTCGACAAGCGATGAATTTGATGTCATATAGTCTATTTGGTCTGAGAAAAACACAACGGCTGTTAGGAAAATTATGATATTAACAATTGAATTGATAATCAGTGCTGTTGTAATTTTATGTACACTTGCGTTCGAAGATAATTTTAATTTATATGTGAGAAGTAGTGATATTGCCACAGTGAATGTAGTCGAACAGAGAGAATAAAATAAGAACAGAATATAAATTTTCTGATTTGAGTAGCCAATACAGTTATTTACTAGAATACAGTGATGATCCATTCTAAAAATACAGATATTACACGTTGTACAGTGATGAGCTCTGGGAGGCTTCCATTTATTTCCTATACATTTATTACAGTATCTCATAGTGGACTTGAACCCATTTGGTACATTCACATTGCAGTTGAGTGATTCTAAAGAACCAGGATCTACAATAGAGAGCATTAGAAATGAAGATTGAAGTAGGATAAATAACATGATGTAGCCTGTTAAAATGATATTACACAGATAGTAACATAATGTAGATTGTTCTAATTTAATAAAAGTTATGAGGTTGTAGATTGTGAAGCATTTGATTGATGTAATTATGATAAAAGTGAGTGCTATGGGGGATTGCTTGTATATGGATTTGAACTTCTTTTGGTTCATCTTTGAATTGATAGATTAAGCGACCAAATACAGTTGTTACATAATTTTATTATAAATAGTAATTCATCGTGGTATTTAATAAATTAAAAAATGTAAATTTTATGAACAACAACGGATTTATTGCTTAGTTTTTCACATCCGGGATTATTTAATTTCTAAAAAAATTTCACCTTGAATACAATGCCGCACAAAATATATGGTTTTAAATGGTTACATAAATTAAAATGACAGATAAAATTGATCAAAACGTATTGTACACAAAATTTGTGAAGTTCTTATTGTCTTCAAGGAGTGGTGTGCGAACTAAAGGCGCAATTGAAGTGGGAAGAAGAGCCGTTGAATATTTTCGTGGAATTGAGTTTGTAAGGTGGATTAGAAAAAATGCAGAAACAATTAAGGAGAACTATCCGGATATTGTGAAAAATACTTCATTTGACTCTATCATTGACATTAATGAAATTGGAACCGAGTTAATTCGACGCTCATTCATTGTTAGAGCAGAATATAAACCTGTTGGCACGAACAGCGATGATTCAAAAATACCCAAGTGGCCCAAAAGACTTTGTGTAACCAGCAATCAAAATTTTGACGAGCATTCATTTTACATTATCACTTTCGACAGCAATAAGACAATGTCGAATATACTAATGATATCAATATTGGTTTCTGTATTGGCATTATTCATGTTTCCAGCATGGCCTTTAGCGATTAAAATTTCAGTATGGTATATTTCCGTCGTATTTTTATCGGTTATGCTAATTGTATTCTTTGGAAGATTGATACTATTCGCCTTTCTATGGTTCTTTGGTTTTGACTTTTGGATTCTTCCAAATTTATTTGACGAGGATACGGGTGTAATTGATTCATTCAAGCCACTTTACTCCATAGTAAAAAGAGGTGATGACTGGATAATGTTATCAATTAGAATATTTTGTGCAATATTTTTGGCAGGGTCAATTTATCAGTTAAGTAAAACTCATACTGCATCTGATGTTGGACAGTTTGCAAGACAGTCCTTCTTAGATGTACTGGACTGGGGACATAGAAAGATATCCCCTCCAGAGGATTTTTCACCTACGTTGCATAGTTCTAGTATGGGAGGCTATAGAGCGACAGGCGAGAGAAACATTTCGAATGAGGAGCATATTTGTGTCACTAAGTGCCTGAGATTTGAATCAAAGGAGGCAATTTTAGACGAATGTGCATCAGATTGTCACTGCCTGAGTGAAGTACTAAGCCTACCGTGCCTTAAATCAAAATCGATTTGCCCCCCAGAATTTTTAGAAGAGCTTGAAAGTGCAAAAAAAAGAAATTGCGGTGAAGACAACAGTGAAAACAGAAGTGAGTTATAAGCTACCAAACTATTTCACCAAATATGTCTGCCTTTGACAATAGTGATAGATTGTAGCACGCCATTTTTTTGAGTTTCTTAAAGTCGTAGCTTTGCTGATCTATTGTAAGATTCAAAGAGTTTATGCACTTCACATAACACTTTATTGCATTTGACTTTAAATTAATTTGATGAAATGCACGTGCAAGATTATAAAAGCATTCTGCTTTATAAATTTCCTCTTTCACATATATACTTTGCCTTCCCCTTATATATCTTGTAATGAAGGAAAATCCTTTAATTATTGAAAAAATTCGGTTCTTCGACTCTTTACTAGTCGCAACTCCGATCAAAGAAACTCCAAGACAAAGAGAAATCAAGTCATCAAAGGGGATCAATCTATGAATTTTCAAATATTCTGATAGTGCTTGATTTAGGCGATTTGAAAGAACATATAAATGCGCAGTAATAATCTGAAGCTCTATATTATCTCTTGAATTTGACATCTGCCTTTGTATCCATGATCTAGTCTCACTAATTGTTTCTTTTTCAAGAATAAAGTGGTTATTAAGTGGATTTAACCTTGAAGCATAAAGATGTGGCGATAAAACAAGATTACCTAATATTTTACAAACACTTTTTTTGTTGTCTCTTTTGTTATATTCCTCCCTCAAAAGTCCAAGTAATACACGCCAAATACCTCCTTCAAATGAAAGCGATAATAGTAGTTTTTGTAAGGAAATTTTCCCTTTAACTAATGATTCCACACTAATTTCAGGGCATATTAGCTTTAAGCTGTGAAGCAACTTCTCAAATAATTCGACAGCAATTTTGTTCTGATCTGAACACTGAAGGAAAATTGCACCAAGCGATAAAAATTCCCAAAATTCACACTCTGATGCTAAAATATCTTCCAATGTAATTAACCCAAGTTCTCTCCTAACGCTTGCTAATTGAATACTTGCTTTGTGAATTTTTTTGTTAGTGGAATAAACCGCAATATCTTTTGGATTCTTAGTGTCAAGCGTAGTTGTATATTTTTCAGAATATTCAAGGTGGGTTTTCTTATTATTTTCATTGTACTTTCTTGAGTATATTTGTTGGTTTACACGCTTTATATCAATAAGGAATTCATTAATTATGCTTGCAAATCGATCTGCGTATTTTCGAAAAGATATCATATTTCGACAATAAAACACATTTGGGGCAATCGCACTTTCCAAATATGGCTGAATATTAGTTATGACTGAAGTTTTTAAAAACTCCTCTTTCATTTCAGAAAATAGGTCAAGGACCATTGTTATCCTCATTTCCTGTGGAATTGGGATGGATATATCTTTTGTTTGTACAATTTCATCATATTTCATTGTGTAGATCAACTTTTCACTTAGATGGTAGTCACCCATTTTTGAATATATGGATGCCAAGAGAGTTTTTGCCCTAGAAATATTAAAATCACCTGAATTATTCTTGTTGGAGTCTAGAAGTTTTTTAAGAATAGCAATAGCATCCTGATTTAAATTAAGTTTATGGAGCGAATATGCATATTTAATAGTGAATTGAATATTGGATTCAAAATCTTTTGAGTTAATTAAGATAACAAAGTGATTATTTGCATGCTCGTACTTCCCAATCTGAAAGTACGCATCGCCCAAAATCAAGTGCAAGTCCATAATATCTTCTAAGCCTTTATATTCATTAATTATATTGGAAACATGGAGTGCAGGAATAAAGTTTCCAAAATGAACGCTCGCTACTGCATATTTGGTTGCAATATCAATCGGAATTTTCTTTAAGAATTTGCCTAATTCATTCATTTCATCATTATCTAGCAAAGTTTCTCCTTTTGTATAAATCGGGCTATTAGGCTTATTATCTATCTTTCCAAAATAGCTATGAATTAAGTCCACACATTTTTGATAAGTTTTTAAGTCTATGTAGACTTCACATAGCATATTAACAATGTTGATATCATCGCAGTAATCAATACAACTCTCTAGAGTTTCTGCTGCTAAGTTTAGCTTCCCAATTTTATGGTAACATCTTGCAAGTTCTTTACCCAAAAGTGGATCTCCTGGGTGCCTCCAAAATAATATTTTAAGTTGTTGTATACACCTACTAATATCTCCTACAGAATAATATGCATTGCTAAGCTCAAACCGTACTTCGTCTTCTAGTTGTGCTGCCGTTTCTTGTCCACCAAACTTCTCAGAATACTCAATATTTTTGATGCATTTAGAATAACAGTATATTGCCCTATTCCAATCTTGAACTTCTGTACTCATTTGGCCTATCCTTCTCCATAAAAAAAAGTCCGTTCCAACTAGATGAGCAGCGACTAGATAAAATCCAATGGCCTTTTCCTTATCTTCCAGTTCTTGCTCATATATCAGCCCTAGCATATGAAAAGGATCATGTAACCCAGGGGCCTTGACAACAATTTCTTCTAGAATTTCGATCGCTAAAATGAATTTTTTTTCTAGATATGCATCATTAGCCTTTTGCAACATTTTTTCAACTTCATTCGAGATATTTTGTTGTGTCTTAGTCTTTTTCCGTGTATTTTGATCTCTTTTCCTTTTCTTAGCGTTTGTAAATCGGGATGTACCAAAGTCGAGTGAAAGCATGCTCTCAGGATCAGATTCGTCTTCTAAGCATTCCGTAGAAAATGGAATATTTGTGTTATGTCGGCGATTGTCTGTTAGAGTCGAATCGTTAAGCAGCAAGAGATCGTCCACAGATGGGAAGGTCGAGATATTTGGTATACCATTGTCGAATTCATTGGCTAATGGAGATGTATTTGGGTGCAAAGTATTCATAGTGAAAATTTCACTATTCCGGCGGGTTTTAAGCATAAATGAAGATAGAAAATAACTAGTGAATCAACTACCTATATTTAATTAAAATGGGTAAATATCATTTATGGTTGATATTTTGATTTATTTACTGGACTCTTGTTCATCAAAATATTTATCATCTAATACTTCTGCGCATGACCAATTAATATCTAATTTCTTGTCTTGGAGTTTCTTACATTTGTTAAATAGATTGATTGTTGTTGGATCATTTTTATGTGATCCAAGTTGATTGATCTTTTCTATATAAGCGAGCGATCTTTCAAAATCCTTGTTAATGAAAAATATTAGTGCTTTGGTGTGAAATTTGGATTTCAGCATTGAAGTCAGATCTGAGTCATGACTAGTACCCAATACATGATAAATAACGGTAGGGTTGCTCTTGCCCTGCACAACTACGACATCAAGTGGACATATAACAAACTTGTTTCTAACATTTTTATTTTTAAATACATTATTACTAATAATTATGTCTGCAGAATAGCGTTTGGTTAGTGACTCAATTCTGCTAGCCAAATTTACTCCATCTCCCATGATTCCATACTTAATCCTTTTTTTACATCCAATATTTCCAACAAGAACATAGTCTGTATGTATTCCACATTTAATGCTAATTTTTGGGAGGTAGTTGTTATGGATTGATCTTGACTCTAATTCCAATTGTTTTTTCATTTTCAAGGACGCAGCAATTGCTGCAACGGAGTGATTTTCAAGAGCTACTGGGGAGTTCCAGATAACAAGGATTGCGTCACCAACTATTTCTATCAGATTCCCGTTAAATTCTTCAATTATTTTGATCATTTCATCAAAGTAATTAGTAAGTAGTTGGAACAACATGAATGGATTAACCTTTTCTGCGATATTAGTAAATCCAACGATATCTGAAAAAAGTATCGTGATTTCCTTATATTGAGGGTTCAATGATGCAAAATCATACCTTTTTAGAATTGATATTGCAATTCCTTGAGGAAGATACTTAGATAGCGAATTGGTATAATTTTGTAGCAGCTCCGCACTGCGATAAGATAAAAATTCTGATAAATAATCACTTCTAGGTAGAATATTTCCAGTATTTTTATTAGAAGAAACATCATTTTCAACAAATTTCAAATGACCATAAATTAAGCTGTACTTATATTTTATTTGGTTATAACTTTTTAGTGATGAATTGTAGTATACTTTATCAATTTTATAGTGGAATATAAAACTTATAATAGTAATAAATAAATAAAAGTATGATTGGAAGTTGGAAAAGATGTTCATTTGAAAGAAATCGCTGAAATAATTGAAGGTGGTTTCCATGATAGAAATGACAGATATCGACAGACACATAAATAGTGTGATGTTATAAAATGATTGCTCGAAAATTATTTTCCTTTGCATAAGCAGACAAGGGCCATTTATCATGTCAAACAAGTTTGTGCTAGACCTGATCTTATTTAAAAGCTTCATATCTGTGTCTAACGAAGTTAATAGCATTTCAAACTCCTCGTATGTTATTTTCTTTTTTTTTGAAATGAAGTCTTGGTAAGTGATATTACTGGTTTTTTTAATTCGCTTAAAAATGTATTTTAATTTATTTGTAATATTTTTCGCTAAATTGAAGGAGATAAAACTTGAAGATCCAAATAAAGGTTCGAGCTTTGATGACACTAGAGGTTTGTAAAAGTTGCACGTTATTTTGATCAGAATTGGATCACAATATGAATAGTAAAGTTTGATAATAAGTGACAGCCATGAACTGTACCTAGATTCGGTTGAATAACTTAGTTCTTTTGTAGGGAAAAAAGGGACACTCCTCTTTAAATAAAGTAGTTTTTCTGAGTTCAAATATGAATTCTGGAATAAGTATGTATGTAGTGATTTATTAACCAATATTCTATTATAAAAAGCATTTATCCCAAGCTTCATACAAATGTCCTCAAAGTCAGATGATGAAATCATTAGGCTCATCTCACTGTCAAAAGAGAAAAAAATTTGCTTTAGCTGTGTTCTGATAATTTCCATTACCTGAAATTTGTTGTAAATATTTATGTATTTACACTGAATTATGAAAATAATGCGATATATATATGAATAATTTAAAAGAAGAGCACAAATATTCAAAATCTCCACATTAAGATACGTGCTGCTACAAAAGCACAAATATATAAATATCAAATGAATAATTTCTATAACCATTCCAATCTTTGATGTTGAATTCCAATTAAAAATGTGTAGTATAGTATCTAAGATAATTGTTATTAATGCTAGAAACATGATGATAAGCTTACATGGATACATATAAGATGATATGTCTCTGTTTCTTAACATGATAATATTAATAACATGAATAATTTGAATGATCAATTCAACAAACAACTTGGTATATACTCGATAATAAGAATTTATAATTAATGGGAGATTAAAGTAATCATAGTATTCGTTTGAAAAATATTGGGTTTGTTTTTTGAATCCAAAGAAATTGTTAATATCTTGTATAATGTACTTATCAATATTACTTGTATCACATCCAGATGCCGAAAGCTCTTCAGTTAGACTAGAAAGATTTGGCTTTTTTGAATCTCGAATGTCTGAGTTTGTGAGTTTGAGTTGATCAATATTATTAATTAGTATATCAAATAATCTTAGAATATCTTTGTTATGTGTTCTTATACTTGCCTTTGAGTCAGAGTGCTTGTAGCGAATATTTACATGCCTTTCTTCTTCAAAATGCGAGAAATCAAAAATATCAAAATCTTGATAGGTTGATAAAAACTTAATGCCATTAACTACGCCTTCAAAATACTTCGCTGAGTCACTTTCTTTTTTAAACAGAAACTTATTGACATTCAATTTACATCTCCAGATGTTATTCTCTGTTCGTCGAACGCTCTTACGTTTAAGTATAGAAAAATCCAGTATTGCGCCAGTTCTAATTAGAGATTCGATATTGTTACCAGACAGTTCAAATGATATTGAATGTAAGTCATAGTTGTATATTTTATGTGTATTATCTTCGTGGGAAAACTGCATGTATTACATATTCATGAAAGTTAAAATTAATAAACAAGTACTTGATAATGGCGGTATGTTATGAAGTAATACAAAAATGTGAATATTGTTAAAGCTCTTCATTAATTGTAGAGTTCACACTGTTATTAATACCTTGTGTCCCATTGAGTACACTGGATGGCTTTGTCTCGTTATGAGTACTTGAATTAGCTAAAAATTCTTCATATTTTTCCTTCATTTCCCACCAAATATGCATGTTTGGAATCTTAAGTTTTTGATCCTTTAGTAGTCTTGGCCAAATGCTGGGAGTTTTTTTGACAAGAGTACATGATAATTTTCCTACTGATCCAAAAGACCATTCTGATAACTCTGGGTCAATGTTATCAAATAACTCCAAGTTAAGAACATACTTTTTTTTTGCGTGTGAATGTGAACCCATAGCAGAAAAAAAAAATAGATTGTTTTTAATGGAAACCGTTTCGTTTTCTATTTTCAATGCGCCGGGAGCGTTCCATCTATAAGTAAACTTTATATTTAGATAAACATGATCATTAGATTGTGCCCACTGAAAAGCAGGTGAAAGCGTTGCAACTTCGCTGTGCTTTTTGTTTAATAATCTCGACAACTCATCTAATTCTTTCCGGATTGATAGTTCAGCTGACCTTACAACTGGGCTTAAATCTATATCCTGCTCATGTGTTTTTATGATTAATCTTTTTGAAAGTTCCCACCAACCTCTTGATATTGAAGTGCTTAAGTCATCCGCAATTATAATTCTATTTTGTAAACTATTGAAGAGTTGTATTGCATCACCCTCGGTTTGAGATGTTGCAAAAACAGACGTAATGTTGTGCCCTGCTTGTTGACAGGAAACAAAGCTCCTAACAAATACAAAAATGGATAGTGATAACACAACATAAAGAATCTTTTTCATAAT
>JAPCXC010000070.1:0-14716 GCA_027243985.1 Cryptosporidium canis | reverse complement strand
TACATAGATATATATATATATATATATATATATATATATATACACACACAATTAAAAATAATAGCAATCTTAATTAACTAGCTATCTGATTTAAATAAAGACCGTGAGAGACACATACAGAATATGCAATTAATCTAATTAATTGTGCATATATACATGTATATATATATATACATGTAAATATATACAGAGGTAGTAAGAACCAGAATAAGAACAAAAGAAAGCATCAAGGTGAAACAAAAAAACATATATGTATACATATACATATATAAATATTATTAGGTAAATACTAGTAGAGTTAGACGTTAAATTATGTATATTTTTTAATAATATACATATATATATAAATAATTGCATGACAAGAGTCAGCTATTTCAAGAAGGATTTCTGGTATAATAATAAAAGGGGAAAAAAGTAAATGAAGATAATTTGATTATTTTTGTAATTATTTAGCATTGGGAGAAAAAAAGGAAAGAAATCTTGTTTGGAATTTAGGTGAATAATCCACGAGTCCATAGTATTATTATAGAAATAAGCAATTATATTTTACAGGGTTTGATAACCTTTATATATAGTAAGTAGAAAGAGAACAAGGGAGGAGCAAGAGGTCCAAAAGTTCAGGGCTTGTGAAAAGGCGAGTATAAGCTGCTCGAGATTACATGCAAATAATATGCATGTGTAAATATATTAAGCATTAGGTAATAGAAAAGCTCAGTAAAGGTCGAATAAATCTCAAGTTCGTAGAGAGAAGAAGAATAGTACAAAATGGAGATCATTAATAGAACCTTTGACTCGATACTTGTGAGATGTCATGATATCCAAGTAGAAAACTTCAAGTATGGAGAATTAGTCGTGCTAGTAGAGTCAGATGATGAATACTCCGGATACTCCGATGGAGATGACATGGATGAATTTGGAGACATTGCGAACGAATCATCCGTGGAGGATGTGTTGGAGATCGTGAGACAAGCAACGATTGCAAAGAAGGAGCCAACCATTTATGAAATTGAATTTGGGAACGTGTCAGACAGCTCTGGGAAGTGCAACTTTGAGAGCTTGTTGAAATTCTTGCACAGATTAGGGCTCTCTCCGACGGAAGCTCAGTGTGAGGAGCTTAAGAGGGAGTTTGGGACCAGCAATATTAATATGGAGTCCGCTCTTAAGGCTTATAACAAGACCTCGAGTGATAAGTATACTCTAAACGATCTCTTGGCTTCATTGAAATCCAGCAGTCCAAATATTACTAGGAAGAGATTGGTGATCCTCTTGCAATCATTTGGAGATCAGATGACTCCAGAAGAAATCAACGTAGCGCTTGATAAGCTGGGGATTGGAGATGAACCCATCGATAAGAATGAGTTCATTGAGAAGCTATGCGCTGGCTCTAAGCAGATTAAGAGTCCTCCGACTGTGAATAATAAGTCATCCAAGGAGAACTTGGATCTTCCTTGCGATATAAATCCAGACCAACCAGAGGAGAATTGTGAAGTTAATTAGGAGAGGGGCTTATATTTCAACAAATCCTCAAGTTAGAATTGAAATTTGTAGTGTACTTGTTTATTTTCCTCCTCCTTTCACTCCCTATATATATGGGACACTGAATGCATAACATGTATGTGTGTGTGCACTATGGTGTCTCCATGTACTCTAAATTTGAAGTAAGATTTGTTGGATTGTTATTAGTAGGATACCCATAAGCAAATCCAAGCATTCTTGTTATTGTCTGTTCGCGATTCTCCGTGTGTTGAATGTCTTGCGTTCATTTTAGGGTTATTAGTAGGATTAGAGTTATCCATGTTATCCAAATGATGTGGAAATCTTCATGATTTAGGACTCCAGATGAGGTATCGGTAGTAGATCTATGAGTAGTTTAGTTGTATTGTTGTTGATAGAGAGAGAAGAGTTAATTATTGAGATGTTTTGGTGGCTGTTAACTTACCCTTTAGTAATGTTGGTGAAGCTAGTGGAGTTATCGTCCAACTGGTGGTTCAAGAGTTCACTCTTATTACTTGGAAGAGTGGATTGAGTCAAGTTGTCATCATCCATGGAGTTCTCAGCTCCGACGTTGGGAATATCGAGAGGAAATGAGTCAATCTTCAACTTTTCATCCTCCGATATTATTGGCATAAATAGTGGATTTGTCAAATATGGAATAATTACCTGCTTGTTATGTATCTTATTCACAACATTAAAAACAGAAGTTGTTGGGATACTTTAATTGGAATGGTGATTGTTAATTAGAGTTGAGTTTGAAGTGATCTGAAACTTACCCAAAGGTTATAACGTATTGATCATGATATGGAATGATATGAGGTGAAATGGTAACTTGATTATTGGATCTCAATAGAAGCAACAATTCTGGAGGTAATACAGAATCATCATAAAGCTCATCCCCACCATCTTGTTTCTTGTCCAACAATAAAGAAACTGGTGTGATTGGGTGATTTGAAGCAATAATCATGGGTGATAAGTCATTAAAGCCTATCTTTATCCCGTCCATTTCTTTTGCTTTAGGCAAACCCTCCTCCAGAAGAGTCACTTTATAATGTCCAAACAACTTCTCCAGTCTATTGGGAAGCTTCTGTGAGACATTTTCCTTGTTCAAAATGCTCATCGCATGGTTGATATCTGTCGTTAAGATCCTTTTTTTTTACAAAGTATTAACTGTTTTTCTCAGTTCTGAAATCTCACTTCAAACTTACTGTACGTATGCAATTGACCCTGAATGAACACTAGATGGTATACTTGAGCATTTTAGAGATGCTGACAAGTTGATTGGAAGCGGTACCGGAATGATTTGAATGTTACTTGGCTTTATAGATAACATTATTGAAATCGTATCTTTAATTGATTGGGTAAATCTTCTAAAGTCTTGAGCCACCTGGAAATGGAATGAGAGTTCTTCTCAAAAGCCAAGAGTAAAAAAAAAGCCATAAAACTTACATCCAAACAATAGTCTCTCCCGTACAAATCAAACCTCAGAGTGTATAATCTAGCATGATCTGAATCTTTGATTTGTGGAATAAACACCTCATGATTCCCACCACCAATATTAATTATACCAGTTCCTGTCTCATTTATTGTTGAGAATACAAAATCAAAAGGTATCAGTGAAGTCCTCTGTCCAAATACCGAAAACAGAGACTTGCTTAGCTGGTTATTGGACATGAATTTCCCCTTGGACAACTTAAGCAGAACAGATTCTCCCTGGGTATGGTCATTCGAGATAGGTCTTGGCAAAAAGAATAACGGAGTTAACCCATCATCTGATAATACTGAGAGCAGTTTGCTGTTCAGATCAATGAAGCCATCGTTACTCTGCAACAAGTAATCAAATTAGAGGACCTGTGAAAAAATCATCCGGATAAAACTTACATCATTCCCAAAGGATCTTTCATATAAGATCAGCTCAGCAAAGAAGTTGTCTTCATTCATGGAACATTCACTCTTCTTTTCTTTGAGTATTAAGTGCTGCTGAATTACTATATGTCTCTCAATCTCCTCATATAACAAGTTGGGGATACTCGTCGAAACCGAATGTCCCACCAGTATGATGGGAGTATAAGTATTCCCATTGAAGATATACTTTGCATTGTGCATAGACTCCACCAATCTAGGTATGCTATCCTTGACATTGTGTATAAATATCCTATAGATTATGTCAGACAAAGCAGACACCCGAGTTAGCTCAACTCTAAAGAAAGACTTCACAATCCAACTAACCTGATGTTGTACTCCAAAACGTGCTGCTTGCAGAACATGCTTTGCTCGTCCAGAGTTGGTGGGAAGTTTGTGATTTGAACCATATGTGGACTACAATTCAGTAACTTGTGAACATTTGCTGCTATATTCAATACCATGACCGTCGCATGATACTTGGAGATGTCACAGAATGATATATTCTGGAATAGGAATGACATATCAATGATCTGAAAATCATCAAACCCATTAATATTGAACTCCGTGATGTTTTCCCTATATAACCCCTTCAATAGGTAGAATGGATAGTCATATTGGTTATTATACATCTCCTCTCTGACCGCCTCAAAACCATTAAAAGGTATCTTCAAAGTTGCAATACTATAGTTCCTGTGCACTCCCTCTGCTATTTGCTGATCAATGAGCGAAACTTGACTCTGGTTCAATGAACCCAGTATCTTGCTCACTATCTCATTAACCTCGTCCAAAGAACCCCCCGACTCTTCTGTCTGATCTCCTTCTCTGGTGTCGTTATAAACACCACTCAGCTCTTGGATGCTCTTGTGAGAAACAATCAACGTCGCAACGTCGTACATCTGTTTATAGTCCTCGTTGGACGAATCTCCAGGAACCAACTCACCGTCTTCCTTGGAGTCGTCCCCATCCTGAGGATTACCCTCGTTTTCCTGGTCAATTATGCTTAGGTAGTCCTCCAGGTTAGAGAACTCCGTGCTTCCCTCCGTGTTTTCTGGTTCCTCTTTATCTTCAGAGTCTGTAACAGTCAATGTAGTAGTAGTAGTAGTAGTGGTAGTAGTAGTGGTAGTAGTAGTAGTAGTAGTAGTAGTAGTAGTAGTAGTAGTAGTAGTAGTAGTAGTAGTAGTAGTAGTAGTAGTAGTAGTAGTAGTAGTAGTAGCAGTGGTAGTGGTAGTAGTAGTAGTAGTAGTATTGGTAGTAGTGGTAGTGGTAGTAGTTGTTGTTGTCTCATCCTCATCTTCATCATCCAAATCATTGTTCTCGTCATCCTCGTCCTCGTTTTCATCCTTGTTGAATCCATACACTGGAGAACTGCCTCCAACTTCTGGAACATGCATCATTTCGGGAATCAGGCTTTCAAGATTTGTAGACTCCTTGTTGTTCTCATTAATGTTGGGAAGCTTGCCAAATAATCCATGATCCAAACTAAGCTTACGTAAACTGTTGGGATTCTGTTGGGATCTAGGGACCTCTCCACCTAATAAGAACGCATTGCTGCCCTTATTGTGGCTATTCTTTTCCAAGTGTTTTGGGTTTGCTGGAGGACCAAACTTCTGGGGCCTTAGGTATCCACCAGTAACACTCTCACATCTTTGAGTAATCGGATCGTACGTCCAATACGATGCAATACCCCCTCTGTCTGCAAGAACCTCCTTCAGGCAAATCTGAGGAGATGGAGAAGTCGTGTTTAAGACTGGGTCCCCATTGGTAATGGCAAAACCAAATGTTGGATAGTCACACTCAAACGTATCTTCTGAGAAATATGAGCCGTTGTCCGCTCCGCCATTGTTATTGTTCCCATTCGCAAACTTGACGTTGCTCCCAATCAAATTGAACAGCTGGTTTGGCATCTCGTAGTTGCATTGACAGTATCTTGGACCGGAAACAACATCCGGAGCAGATGTATATTCAAATGAAACTGCATTCATGTGGAATGAACACTGCTTATTCACAATATTATAGGACCATAACCAACAGTGAGGGTCGTTCTGGCAAAGAATATTGCAGTCATCCACTCCGTAAACATTGTCCACAACCTCGTAAAGTGGCTCTACCAACTGAGCTCCTGGGAAAGCACAAAAGCCTGTAGTATAAGTCGTATATATTGGGCTATTTGTGTCAAAAGATGTCAAGTTAAGTCCGTAAACACCACCAGTAAACAGTTCAGGTGCTCCTTTTTTGAGGATGATCTTTGAGTTGTCGGACTGATCGTGGCTCTGTTCCTTGTTCCAAATCATATACGAGTTTGCATTGATGTTTTGGGCCTTATTATTAACAGAGAGGGAAATCTGCTCTGTGAATGGAAGCAAGCTTATATGCACAAAGATAGGCTTGCCTGAAATGGTTTTGTTTCGGTTTTCCACAGACAGTATGCTGCTGGAGTTTGTCTCGTAAACCAATTTCTGGTCTGGATAGTTTGGCAATCCCAACGAAATCGAAAATGTCTCCATATCGTACTTTTGAGTCCCGTATATCACATAAGACGATGCTGTCTCGAATGGTAGCAATAAGTTGGAGTTTGGTGTTGAGAATTTCATGTCGAACAAAGTCCTTGGAATCATTTGTGCCTGCACATTCTTGAACCCACTTGTGAAAAATAACACTTCTCTGGATGGACATGGGTTGGGAAACTCAAAGCTCCTGCTGTGCTCGTTCAGGTCCGTAGAGTAGGACCAAACCGAAGTAAATGACCCCACTCCTTTAACAAGAAGCGGATCGTTCTTGGATTTCTCCTGGAAAATTAATCTTGATTCCACCCAGGATTGAGCGGAGGGATTTCCGCACTTCAAGCCAGTTGGAAGACTGATCGAATGCAGTGTCAGCTCTGAGCCGCCTGTCCTGCTTGGTAGCAAGGCTGCTATCTTGACCACTCCTTGATTACAGTCAACGACCGCATATGAAAGCGAATCTGAGCACACAAAACCAAATCTGGAGGCCTTTGAGTTCTCCACCTGAGCAATGAACTGTATGGACAGGTACGGATATATGGTCGGAAGCAAGCTCCTAGTCACCGGGAACTTGTATCCGTACTGACCCATGCAAACCTCTGACTCTATATCCAATAAGGATGGACCCGAAAGAGCTGTGAATTTACGATCAGAGTTGGCATACTGATTATTAGTATAACAAAGGAAAAAGTGAAGTTAGCAAGGTTCAGATTGTTTTCAGGCGTGGTGTCCCTCTCCTGGTTATCACTTACCGTGTACTTTTTATAATCCTGTGGTGCTGGATTACGCTTGGTTGGATTGGTTGTGATGTCGCTCAAATCTGTTTTTAACATTAAAAACTTTCTCATACAGTTGTCTGTTGAAATGTCGTCTCCTGCCAGAATTCTCACATCTAAAGCAAAAGAGTTCAAAGTTCTCTCATTCATTCAATCTGTCTGCTAGCCTTTTTTAACTTACCTTCCATCGCATTCCCTGCCTTGCTACATATTCCTGTTACCAGCAAGGAATACAGTGTCACAAGACCATAGGCAATTCTCAATTTAGTCAAATTCATCCTCACTAGTTCAAATCGGAGAACTCTTATCCTTTTTACTCAATTTCCTTTACGAATAATTTCACTTGTATTTTCTTGTTTTGATCTAAATAATTATTTTTAATTTCCAACTCGAAATTATCCATGTAACTCTTTAATAGCCCTTCATTATTACTAACTTATCCAAGGGTATTTATTTGCACTGTCTACCTAATAATAATTATCCAATTACTCGATCTGTATCCTACTTAATTTTTGCATTGACTGGGGTACAAGTGCAACACCCCTCCACGCATAATTATGCATTTTCCCTCTTCCTGGAGGGAGGGGCACCTTGCTTGACTTTAAAATGGTACCAAATCATCTGAAAAGATGACATTCCACACACACATTCTTCCAAACTCCTGTCACATCCACTTGAATTTCTGAATTTGGGTTCCAAAAGCTGATTTTGTCAGCCTTGCCACATAAAATCACCCAGACTAGAGCTTTTATTATTATTCCTCCATTGTGGAAATACTCCACTCCAAACAAATAGTTGTCCAACCATAACCCTCAGACAGAATTGAGTAATCAACCATAATACTCTTAAAAAGGAAAATAACTCCTCTCACTCTTACCATTTCTGAAAATTCAATTTTTTTTGGACAGTAAATTCAATTTTACTGCTTCATGTAATTCCTGACACGTATACCGGTATTAACAATATTTGCATTGTCCACATTAAAAAAATATTTATATGCATGCAATAGTTACGTGTCAAAATTTAAAAAAGAAAAAAAATATTTTAAAGCTAGAAGAAAATATAATGAGACGATTGGACCGATCAATTATTCCCGAATAAACAATGACGACGGAGGTAGAGTAGAAAAGACTCATGGGATGTTAGCATTTGAGCGGACCACGAGTTTCAAGGGTGGAATTCTCTTTCCTCTTCCCAGCGTTGGACTCTGTTCATTAATTAGCTGGGTGGTTTTGTATGAGTACAGCTTGTTTGTGGGTCTCTATGCCCCATTGGTCTCTGTGGTGTTGGACGAGGGCGTTGAGAGAGTGGAGTTCTTTTCTTCTGGCACATACTTTATATTTTGCTCAGTTGAGGGGAAAGTAAGAGACATTTCGTACTTCCAGGAGCAGTAGTCTGATTTTACGGACTAAAGGAGGCAAGTCTTGTTGAATATTTTATCAGCGTACGAGGTAAAACTTACCCTGAAGTGAGTCAGACTTTCGCTTCCCTTGAATCTCAGTCTCAAGACATTTCTTGAGTTTATAACAATCTGTATTATTAGTCGGATTGAAGTTATATGTCAATTTAATCAGATAAGATATAACTTACGGTAGAGAAAGAGTTGATATCAACACCAACAGCAAAGTTAACAGTGTCGTTCTTTGAGAATGTTGTATTGTCTGGAAAAGTGGCCTTTTCGCTAGTTAGAGACCAGGACAAATCATGTATTTCTGCAGAATCTTGATTTATATTATAAAGAATGGACGTATAGTTTGCCGAAGTTGAGGCTTGAATTTGGACCAATGGGTTCAAGTTCTCTCCCAGCCCCACATCCGTAATGTAGCAGCGTATCAGAAGGAACCCCCCGGGATTCATTCCTCTATTCAGTATCACCGATGTGGAGTTCACACAAAGACGTCCTTCATCGAGATAGCACTCCCCAGAGCTGCTTGGTATAAATGTTTCTGAAAGTACGCCGATAAACCTCTTGAATCAGAAGGCGACGCGAAGTTCAGTTGAATTAAGTTCCAAACGAATGTCCAGGACCCCCATCTCGCGAAGAAAGAAGAGTGGGAGCACCTTCCCAACTTACCTCCGAAAAGCCAACAAGCTGAAGCAAAACGAAAACAAAATGTCTAAAATTCATTGAAGATCAACACAATTTTTATTGCATCCAATCCTTGTTTGCACCAAATGAACCAATGCTATCCTTCTGGTCTCCGAATGTATTGTCTTTCTTTCTCTATTTCTCTCTTTCCAACCAAACACCCTATACACTACTCTAGGTATCCAAAATTATTTCGCAATTTCCCGCCCAAATTGCATGTTCTCCCCACATTAAGGAGAATATCCAAGCAGGGCCAGAGAAAAATATCAATAGATGCAAACACAAGTTCTGGAGAGGCCATGGTGATAGATAAACATGATTATAGTGTTCTATTCGTCAGATCATCTATTCTTGAAGGTTAGAAGAGATTATCCTCTTTAATATCATCTCCACCCGTATCGGCGCGTTCGGGTGGCTGGTCCAGGCTTCCCTGGGCGTCAGTGTTCAATTCATCATTGAATAGGGAGTAGTCGTTTCTCCCTCCCTCTCCTTCTCCCTCCTCCTCTGCGGAGTCGTCTAGGCTGGCATTATCATCAAAGCGTCTCTTTTTCAGCCTAGATCTGCCCTGATTTTCCATCTGGTCTGGATGGGCCCTTTCTTCGTTATAGCCGTCATGATCGAAGCCTTCTCGATACTCCTCTTCCAGAAGGGCCGCAGTTTGCTCCTCCAGACGTCTAAGCTTCAGTAGTCTCTTTTCCTCTCGCTTACTTTTCTTGGCGTCCTTGGGTCTTTTGCTCTTTTTGACTCGAGGCTCGTGGAGTTCCGGCTCCCCGTCAGAACTGTGGGGGTTGCGTCCGCCCCCAGACTTCCCAGACTTGCCTCTATCCTTCTTCCTATTAATTTTCTCCTTATGTTTGGAGGGTCGAGCGGCCTTGGGCTTCTTGCTCTCCTTGGCGTCATCGTCGAGGTCCGAGCCGGACCGAGCGTCCGACTGGGAGTCCGAGTCCGAGCCTGAGCCCGAGTCCGAGTAGGAGTCCGATTCGCTTCTAATGACAGACTCGTCATAGTCCAGGTCATCCTCGTTTCTGGGTCCGTCCAGCCTCTCGAATCCGCTGCCTCCTCTCTCTCTCTTGGCAGGCTTGGTCCTCTTTTCCACCTGGATGTCGGGTAGACTCGCCGCGATGCTCTCGGCCTCCTTGCCAAGCTCGATCGAGAGGAGCTTAATTCTTTCCGACGCTGCCTTCTCCTCCTCCTCCCTCTGTCGCCTCTCCTCCTCCTGCTTCCTCCTAAAGCCCTCGCTCCTGATCCTGAGCTCCTCGACATCCCTTTGCTCCTTTTCGTAAACCTGCTCGACGATGGGCAGGAGCTCCTCGAACCTTGAATACAGCTTCCTGCTCATTATCAGCTCCTGCTTGGTCAGGTATTCGGAGCTAGGGAGCAGATCGGTGCCTTCCAGCGGAATTGTAGGTAGCTTGTACCTAAACTCATCCTTGTTCTCCGTGTTCAGCACGATCTTGTTGTCTTGCCCATACCTAACGATTCCCGGAGCATACTTTTCGAGCGACGAAATGCTCATCTTATTGCTCTTAATCTGACCTATAAACTTCATGTCCACGACCTGGAAGGTCTCCTTAATGATTGACAGCCAATGGTAGAAGCCCCCAACCGCCTCGCACAGTATCATCCAGTACTTCACCCTGCCTGGATGCTTCGCTCTCTCCATGTCACCCATCTCGGAGTACACCAGCCTCTCCAGACAGTACGTCAGCCCTATCCTAAATGTCAAGTCACTCGGCCACCTCAGAGTCGCCTTCTCCAGCAGCCTCCTTGCATCTTCCCACATGTTCATGTCAAAGCAACACCTGATCAGCGACATGTGGATCATCTTCTCCGTGGGGTCAAACTGCAGAGCCTGCTGGAAAAGCTTCACCGCAGTCTTCATAATCCTCTTCTGCTCCACAAAGTGAGGATGCGAACCCAGTATCTCGTTCCCTCCATCCACACCCCCCACCTGGTTGTCATCCACTATAGATTTCAAGGTCAAATTATGCTGAGCTGGAGGCGGGCTCCTCTGAGTGGAAATGGCCAGCAAAACTGCATGCAATACACCCAGGTTAATGAGCGCCACATAGTGCATGTGGGGGGCAGTGCCCTCCACAGCACTAGAAATGTCCGTCATGTGCTTCCAAATGTCCTTGGAGTGCTCCAGCAGTCCACACTCTGCGACCTGGATTAAGATGATGTTGCTGGCAATGTAGTTGTGGGTCTCGTGCCTCAGGACCTCGGACAAAACCAGTCTGGACTGGACGCTGGTCGGGTTGTACATGCTCATCTCACCCGAGTATCCCGACTGGGCCTGGGATTTGGCCTTGCTGTAGAGCGCCATACCAAGTAGGACCTTGCCAATGCTGGAGTAGTGTGGATTTCTGGACTTGATTACCTTGCTCAGCGCGGCAAAGCTCTTCTCCGGCCTCCTCTGGCAGGAGTAAATGTGGGAGAGCAGGAGACAGGCCGCCTCGTGGCTGCTCCCTATCCCAGGGACCCAGGAGTAGCCGCAGGCCGAGTCCCTGGGACACAGGGTCTCGGCTTCCGGGGCCTTGGAGTTGAGGGAGAGCTCGCAGTATTGGGCAGCCAGCTGAAAGTCGCTTCTCTCCAGAGCCAGACAGGCCCTCCGGAGCCACGCGGAGGTGAACCAGGGGAATTCGGAGGACAGTCTCTTGTATTCATCGTTTGCGTTGGCGTAGAAGCCCCTGAGCTCGTGGCAGATCGCCGAGTTGAACCGAATCGTGATCTCAACCACCTTGTTCGAGCTCACGCCCGCCGTCCTTTCCTGCCACTCCTTGCTCTGGCCCAGTGTCCTCATCGCGCCGTCCAGCATGGCCTGCTCGTTGCCGCCCTGGGAGCAGTGCTCCGGCGATAGGGACGTTGCGCACTCCATCATACACACGGCCAGGTTATTGAGGTAGATCCCAAAGTTTTCTCTCACAAAGCCCATGTACTTGAGACATGGAATTGAGTTAATGACCGGATTGGCCTCGTCTGAGACACCCGGGCTCTCAGCCAAGGTACCGATATTTGTGGTAACGTACTTGAGACAGGAGGACAGGAGAACCACCAGAGGCAAGGGGCTGAGGGAGGCCGCGTAGCCGGTGTACCTGGATATCAGGCTGCCAATGACCTTGTAGTTAAAGTCGGAGCGCCGGATGGTCTTCCTGCCTCTGGATAGCAGGCAGGTAAGTGTTTTCTGGAGCAAGAAGACCACCGTGTAGCACTGCTCTGAGTCGATGTCGCCAAGTCTGTCCAGCACGAAGAGGAGGTGGTGCAGACAGTTGAGGAGTCTCTCGTCAACAGTTAGCTGGGAAAAGATCGAGGTGGTGATCGGGATCAGAGCAGGGTCCTCCGTGCTCATAATGACCAGAGAAATGGTGGGCACCAGGAAATCATAGAGGTACTCAATCGGGAGATTGTAGTCCAGGAGGGACTCCGCCGACCCCTTGATACCCAGGGCGTCAAATGCCATATGAATATACTGGGCTGCCAGGTCCCACTTCTGAAGCCCACAGCTTGTCCTTATCGCCCCCAGGAGACCAGATAGATACAGACTCAGCAGAGTCTTATCAGCCTTATAGGAGCCCCGGAGTGCGTCGACAACCGCAGAGTAGTGCATGCTGGCCCCCGCCATGTCCTTCCTCACATGTAGTCTCTTGGCAATCTGGAGGTGGGCCTCCAGGGAGCAGTAGAGATTTGAGCATCTCCTCGAGATGCTCTGCAGCTCGCGCTCGATGCTGCTGCTTGGGCCGGAGCCCAGGTAGAATTCCGCGTTTCCGGCATACAAAACGAGTATTGGATGTCTCGGGAAAATCCTTGCCACCATCTGCAGAGCGTCCCTGAGACTGAGACCCTTGTAGTCGGTGCTCTTTGAGTAGCACAAGAGCAGGTCGGAGAGCGTCTGTCTCTCAAACTGGCTCATCGAGCCAACCATGCCGCCATCCTCGAACACACACCTGTTGAGTCTGGCCACGCCCGACCCATCCTTCACGAACAGCCCCTCCTTCCTCCTCTCCCCGGCCTCATCTACATGCTCCTCACCTTTGGCGCCAAAAACGCAGACATGAATGGCCCTCATGCAGCACTCCTGGGCCTTTTTGGGTTTGCCTATGCGAAGATAGCAGCAGGCCATGGCGAGTCTGACCGTATTGGGGCATCTCTCTGTTCCGAGGCCGAGCAGCAGCGTGGAGAAGAGCCTCAGGGCTCTGTGGTACGCCGCCTTTTGGTATAGCACGTTGGCCAATCCAGATATCGCCTGAGCATCCTTGGGGTTGTGCTCGAGAACCAGGGTGAACTCCCTATCAGCCTGGTCCAGAAATGAGTTCTTCTGGGGAATGTTGATTTTGCCAGACATGGCGCTCTTGTAGAGGTACAGGAATCCCCAGTACTTGTGGATCGCCTTAAACTCTTCCAGAGATGTGTATGCATGCGTATATACCCTCATGAACTGCTTAAGCCTATCTTCCGACCTCCTCAGGATAGACTCCGACCTCCTGAAGTTGGTCTCAAAGCAGTCCAGCGCCAGGTTGAGCTCGAGCATGGTCAGCATTCCAACCGTCTTGAGGGCATCCTTGAGCTGAGACGCCGAAGCCTCCGACTGGCCTCCTTGGCTCTGGTCTGGTCTCTCCTCCAGAAGCTCATGCTCTTCAATGCATTCCTGCAGAATAGTTTCGCACTTGTCGAGCTCGCCCACTCCGTAAAGGCGCAGGGCAAGCATATGCCAGGATTCAATGGTGAATCCCTCATCTTTCAGCCTCGAAACCAGTTCCATTTCTCTAAGCCACTGGAGTCTATGCCGTCCAGGGATGTATTACATGTGAAATCGTACGGGAGGTGTGCTTTGTCAACGTTCCTGACCCAAGTTCCTTCAATCAAAGGCCTTCTATCTGCTGTTGTGGGGCTCCCTTCACCACCTCTAGTGCATAAATGGCCGTCTATACGTAAGCTAGGGTAATTTACTTCCTTTGTGAGATCAGGCTCTGTTGGCCCTATGATCCATATTTCTGTGCAGGGCTTTTGCGACGTTTTGTAGCGCCTTCTTCCAATATATGATCCCAAAACGTTGCCAACTTGCAATCAAACACCCATAAATGTCACGCTTTGCTCAAGATCGACAGCCCCTTCTCACTTGAGATTTTCCTCTTTTTCTAAACAGCTGACCTTTATTTCAATTTTGGGGACGTTCCCGCCCAATTACTGATAAAATTATATTCCAACTGGGATTGGCGCCCGGGCGCCAACTGTGTGGTGTTACATTGTCGTCGGGGACTAGGTGCCAAGTTCGGTGAGGAGGGCAGTGACCCCGAGTGGGAGGACACGGAGACAGAGGGGTAACTACTGTTGCTCGGATGGCGCAGTTTGAGGCGAAGTTGGCAGTCCCACGACGCCCGTGCCCTCTACACGATTAGAGACACTTTTATATACAATACTAGCACCAGCGAGGTAGTTGCTACTCAAGGATCTATAGCGACAGGGTCAGAGGACCAGAGACAGGAATGAACAGGATCTGAGACAGGACTCCGGACAAGTGACTACGGGGAGGCAGCTGTGAGCCCAGACATGGAGCGAGCACCAGACGCGAACTTTGGTATGACAATAGTAGTGGATACATGTCATCCCAGAGGAGCCCATACGTCTCTTGGGAACTGCACACAGTAAAATGAAACTAGCCTATAATAATCTCTCAAGGATAGAGACGGGAAGGAGCGGTGCGATTTTTGTGTGGGCTCGCAACCCATCCAAAGGCAAACAACAGATGAGGCTATGGGAAATGGCAAAACTGCCTCCCGCTCATTCTAGCCACCATTTCGTCATTGGGCCGTGAAATGTAGGGATTACGCGGCACCCCAATTGCCTTAATTTTTGTGGTCATTTTCTTGACTTGTGCCAATAACCTTAACGTCTTCTCTCTGTCCCCACTTACGTGTCAAGATTTGAATAAATCAGAAATAAAATGCTAGGCT